>MINK01192431.1:13070-26117 GCA_001735545.1 Phormia regina | reverse complement strand
TATTAAAATTTTGATTATGTGTAATCATTGAATGATAAAACGGAATCATAAACGTTGCATACCATGAACATGGTATTATTCAAATCAAAGAGAAACGGCTGTACAATCACTGAATAATTGTGGTGATCATGGTGTGACCATGTTTTTTTTTCTGCGTGTATATGCCAAATTTTATGAAGATCGCTCCATAATTTACCATAGCTCTCATATAAACCACTCACACGTATAACACACATATAACATTTATGTAAGTGAAGATCGGTCCATAATTGACCTTAGCTCCCATATAAGACCCAATTTCGGGAATTAACAAAAAGTGCATATATACATGTGAATCTTATGTGAATCGACGTAATATTCTGCAATAGAATGTTTTTATTTTCCACTTAATACAAGTATAGGACCATAATTGGCTCCTTTTCGAATTTTGGTACATATAGGCAATGGTGTAGGGTATCATATGGTCGGTCTTGACCGACCATACCCTCTTCTCTCGTTTCAAATTTCATAAAGATCGGCCGGTCCATAATTTACCATAGCTCCCATATGAACCACTCTTTCGAAAATCACTTTAACGTGCATAAATCCCATATAAAAGTTAATATTAATTTAATATTCGACACATAATAACATTTATTTAAGTATAAGTGATCCTGGAAAATTTCATGAAGTTCAGTCCACTTTTTTCATTGAAACGGTCACCCTGTCGTTATAAGGGGACTCGATCAGAAAATAGTTTTTTGGTGTATACCTTATATATAGGGCTAATAAATTAAAATAGTTTTGCGATTTGAAAATAACAAATTCAGAAATTGACAAAATTTGTATAGGGCTTCTGGACAGACCTTTTATTTTACTTTTAACTTTTCACGCATTTACATTAAGATTTCTTTTGAAAACATTAAAAAAATTATAAAGCCCAGAACAAGACAATGAATGGTAAAGCTTCCAACAAATTACTTTTTCGAAAATCACTTTAAGTGTATTAATGACTTACAAATGTCAGTGTCAAGTCCAGTATTTGACGCAAATGTGTCACCAGTCTATTATACCCAGCAAAAACTTTGTTTCCAATTTTAAAAGCAACAGCTTACTGTATGCATTACATTGTAGCCTTATTCGCCACTTACAGCATTACCTTATAGTACTTCAATAACTGGTTTTAGTAAATATGAAAGTAATTTGGGTTTTACGTGGCTCAGTTGCATAAAGCGCCTAATAAAGTATATGTACATTAATATATTGAAGGTTCAACTCCCAATTGAGACAAAAGTTATTGTATTTCCCTTTATGAAAACCACTTTTTGCCACATGAAAATGTAAGTTGACTATGGTGTAACTAGTAAGTCGGTTTTGGTACCCAAATAAAAACTGGTGAAATTTAGGACATCGGGAAAAAAAATTAATCAGTTATAGCACGAAAAAAGGAAGATATTTTTCATATTGTTTTCGGTTACAAGACACGTTATTTAGTAGACGAAATTTTTGCTGAGATAAGACCTGAGAACTAGTGGAATCACATCTAATTCTGACACCAATGGTCTAGAACCTATTTGTGGTTCTAAATTTGAAAGTGGGCTTTGGAAAAAATCCTGTTAGAAAAATAATAAAAAAACAGGTTCTAAAACCGTTCTCTAATGCTTCTATAGCATTAGTACTGAATGTGACAATTTCGAACAAAAACTCATTGATGAAAAAACTAGTTCTAGAACCATTCTATAGTAACTAGTTCTGCACACGCAGAGAAAAAATATGGTTCTGGTGAACATAAACTAAGAGCAACATACTATGATTGTAATATATGCAATAGGTATTTGGTACGTAATCATTATTATGATTCCGTTTTATGATTCCATGTTCTGCAACTAGTTGTAGTTGTATTTTTTCCTGGATTTTTTTTATTTTTTCCCTTAAAGAAGTATTTTTAATGCGCATTTAGTTTTAAAAACAAAATATTTGTTTGACAATTAATTTCAAGTGTTCATTTATTTATTTATTTATATATAAAAAATTAAATTTTGCAATATAAACAAAATTTTGTATTTGTCTCACTATTGATATAACGACATGTGTCATTAATTAGTTTATTAATCTACAACAAAAACTATATTTCCAATTTGACTTTTATTATGAAATAATTAAGAAAAAATGCTACGCTTTATAGTTTATATAAAAAAATTAGCCATTTATATATAACAAAATAAATTTAATTACGAAACTAGTCATTATAATTATAAAAAGAAGAAAAAACATATTATAAATATTAACTCAACTCATTTATCTGTCACAATCTAAACACCTAAAATATTTTCATACACTCAATTAAACAAATATTTTTATAAACAAAAAGAAAAATATAATAAAATGTTTTTTGTCTAAAACTTTTATTTTCATATAGAAATGATAATTTTATTTTATATATAAAATAAAAAAAAAATTAACAACTTTACTAAACATTAAACAAAAACAAACAAAACAAATAACAAAACTCATAGAAATGTATTTATGAAACAACTTTCACTGAAAACTTAAATTTTACACACAAGTGGATTTTTTTTTTTATTTAAAATTTTTTTTCTAAATTAAATATACACAAGTAAATAATACATTTCTATGTTGGAAGTCAATTGATAATGACGATGACGCCAGAGGAGAAGGTTCAGGTAAATGAACACATGTGCATTGAACACTAAAAATTATAAAAATAAAAAAAAAACTCACTGAGAAAAAAAATCACACAATAATATTTGAAAAATGTCAATAAATTGTTTTTGGTTTAATTTAGCTACTTTTAAAAACACACACACATACATACATACCTTTTATTTAATGCTAAAGACTATAGTATAGAGCATTAAATAAAAGGTCTCTTCGTTTGTTTAGTTGAATTTAATAATATAAAATTTAAAGTTTTATTTTTAATTTCTACACATGTTTTTTTTTTTTTTTTATTTTTATTTCTACTTTGATTTTGTCTATAATAATTTTTTTTAATGATTACGACCACAAAATGATAATGAAATGATTGTTATTGCCATTAGATTGTCGTACTCCTCTAGTGCATTTAAGTTTGTTTTTATTTTAGAGAAAGATACTCTGACAATTTTATAGTAGTGTATTTAAAAACAAAAACCATGAGCTATTTTAATTAAAAACAAATGAAAGGAAAAACCTTTATGACTTTCCAAAAATGGTAATAAGTATTTAAGTTGAAAGTAAATGAAATGATCACGTCTCTTTAATGTTTTACACTTAATACTCATTCGTTTTAGTTGTACAACAAAAATTTTTGTTAACATTTTTTTTTTTGCTTTTGTCAAGTAAGAGAAAAAAATGCCTACAATTGAAATTGAAA
This sequence comes from Phormia regina, assembly GCA_001735545.1. Classification (NCBI taxonomy): domain Eukaryota; kingdom Metazoa; phylum Arthropoda; class Insecta; order Diptera; family Calliphoridae; genus Phormia; species Phormia regina. The sequence goes on along the minus strand of MINK01192431.1, from coordinate 22,762 downwards.
AGAAAAAAAACAATTCAAATGCTTTAAAGTTGTTAATAAGCAGAACCATATTATAAACGTTTGAATAACGAATCGATTCAATGACTAAAACTCAACACTTTTGAAACAGGCATAGAGCTGAGAAAAATTGACTTGTAATACTTATAACTAATATAGGAGGGTCATATGGGTAAACAAGCTCAATAAAAACAAAGAAGCTATTGAGAGACCCTTTACTGAAAACCACCTTTAAACTATTTAGTTTGATAGTAAATTGTTTCTTAAATATCAAATATTTAATATTAAGAAAACAATTTAGAATAAACCTCTCCTATTAAATTAAAAGAAAAAAATCATTTATTACTACTAGCCACACGCAGAAAAAAAACATGGTCAAACCATGATCACCACAACTATTCTGTGATTGTACAGTAGTTTCTCTTGAATAATACCATGTTCATGATAGCAACGTTTATGATAAGTAATAAACGTATCCTTCTTGAGACTAAAACAGTGTCCGACAGCGATAGCTCAGGGATCGATTGTCTTTAAAAATAAGTATCATAAAAAAAGTCTTCACTACACAGATGTTAAAAAAAATATATTAAATTCAATAAAATAAGTAATAAACATATTATTATAATAAAATGTTTTTAAACATAGTCTCTTTGTGCCGATCAGTGCTGTAGATTATATGTAAATATAATCTGCGAACGAGGGAATATTTTCATTAGCATTTATGTATAATTGGGCAAATAAAACGAGAAGTTGAACACAGATAATTAAATTTTATCATAGGTCCTAATAGTGCCCTAAATAACTTTAATCGAAGGCCTTAAATTAGTTTCAATATAGTGCTAAACCAGGATTAGTCATTAATATTAGCATAGCTCCAAAATAGTTTAATATCAGTTTTAATTGTAGGTCTTAATATAGTCTCAATGTAATTCTAAATTAGCTCTAAGGTGGGGTTAATATAGTCTGAAAATTGTCTCAAAATAACTTTAATCGTAAATCTTAATATAGTGCCAAAATAGTCCAAAGATAGGCATTAATTATTTTTTTAGTACATTCTAAAAATAGTATCAAATTAGCTTATAGCTTACATCTTTATATAGTCTTAAATTAATCAGAATAATGCTTTAATCGTAGGTACCTTTTTTCAGTGTCTTAATAGTATCAAATTAGCTTTTATCGTGGGTCTTAATATAGTCTTAAAGCAATCCGAAAAAAACTTTTATCGTAGGTCTTAATATAGTTGTAAAATAGTATTAAATTAGCATTAATCGTAGGTCTTAGTTTAGACTGAATTGACCTGACTCAAATTAGCTTTGATCGTAGACATTAGTCTAGTCTCAAACTAGTACTAAATTAGCTTTGATCGTAGACATTAATTTTGACTCAAAATAGTACTAAATTAGCTTTTATCATAAGTCTTAATATTTAACAATATATTATAATAGTCCCAAATTAGCTTTAATCGTAGGTTTTAATATAGTCACTTAATAGTCCCAAATTAGTTTTAATCGTAGGATCTTATAGTCTCAAACTATTATCAAATTTGCTTTAATCGTAGGTTTTATTGTAGTATCAAACTATTACAGGCGCGGATCCACGGGGTGGGAAAAAGGGAAATTCCTTCCCCCAAATTTAAAACTCTTAATGGAAAATTTGTACTAAATTATAAAATTTAAGGAAATAGTTGTGGAAATCATTCTATTTTCCTCCCCCAAAAGCTTGATCTAGATCCGCGCCTGAACTATTATCAAATTGGCTCTCTAGGTAGGTATTAATATAGTTTAAAAATGAGTTTAATTATAGGCCTTAATTTATACTTAACTTTGTACCAAATTAGCGTTAATTATTGATATTAGTATAGTCTTTAATTGGTCTATAATCGTAGGGCTTAATAACGTCTCAAAATATTAGAAATTTTGCTGTAATTGTAGGTCTTACATAGTTTTTAATCAAAAATAGTATCAAATTAGTTTTTTTTATCAAAGTAGTCCTAAGTAAGCTTTATTTGTAGGCAAAAAAATAGTTCCAATATCTGAGTTACAGTACTATTCTCGAATTAATGACAATTGTCAGTCATTAGTTATTATCATGTACTTTTATGAATGTAACAACTATCACCAAAATAATATCATATAGATAAATTTGTTCTTAAATTAAAGTATTGAAAAAACTCCCACTTTTTTGTAGCAAAATGCCCTAAATCTCAATCCGGAGAAAACGATTTTCAAAAATTTCTTTCTTTCATTGAAATCGTCACTTTGTTGTTATAAGGGGAAGGTGTATAATAATATTTTTTGGGTCTTTACCTTACTTAAGGAGGTATAATAATTTTATTTTGATATCAGCTGTAAGATTTAAGAATTTAACAAAAATATTTTAATTTTTTCTTCAAAATTAACTAAATTTGGATAGTGTTTGTGGGGTAACCTTTTCATTTACGTTAAAATAATTCTTGAAAACCTTAAGTCATAAAACTGTGGATAATATTATGTAGGGAAAATATGCTACATTTCTTCAGATCAAGACCAGACAAATTTATATTTTAAGCATAAGTGTTCTCAAAAATGTGATTTACTTCAACTCAAACATCTCTTAAACTTAAGGAGATACCCATAAATGTAAGCCTGGTTTTTAGTAGAGATTTGCAATGACTATCTAAATGTATTTTTTTACATTTAAATAACAAATTAATTTTTGACGAAATAAAAACAAAATGGAAGTATATGAACAATTTGCGAGGTCTACCCTCAACGCCCCATCACTAGCTCGAATCACAATTTACAGAACTAATTGAGGAAACTTTTTGGAGAAATTGTTCTTCGGTAAGCCATAAACAACCGACGACTGAATTAATGCCTCCAAGAGCCCAAACACAACCAAGCGGATTATTTTTTTATATGAAGATGTGGCAACACAACGAAATCCGTTGAAAATTAAAATTTATCTTATTTTTACAGCGGATTCTCAAAAGCCCTTATTTTCTCACTCTGCCTCTCTATCGGTGTTGCCGTTGTTGCAAAATAATTTACATAGATTTACATTAAATTTATATATAAAGGAAAGAAAGAGGTAGATAGATTTGCTTTATATTTTTTATGTATGGAATTTAAGAGAGAAAGTAAAACATTTTTATACGTGTAGTTTTGTTGTTGCTCTTAGCCAAATAAGGGGTCTTTTACTGTCAGCTGTAATAAATTTTGATTATAAATCTTAAATTTCACAGATTTTTCGTACATTTTAGTTCTTGTTTCCCACAAAATAAATACCATTTCATTTCAGAGCCCTAACAACCCTCGTTAATTTACACTTTATAACATTAACTACTACTTTAGACACTCTACTAATACCACTACTTACTGCTGTATTTGATAGACTGTGTAAATTCAAATTAACACGAATTAATTAATTACATATGCATAACATAAGATTTCGTTTTTATTGTGGTTGTTATTGTTTTTGTTGTCTTTTAGTTGTTATTGTCTATAGATTTTTTACACTACATGCCAATAGACAACAATAAGACGAGACAATAACCAACCAACCAACTGACCAGCCTATCTAGCCAACAAACAGTCTTGAACAAAAGTTAAACAACACTAAGAGCAACTTTATGTAAAATTAAAACATTAAAAGTTATCAAAAGACAAGCGCGGAGGCATAAGCAGTCTGTTTAGCCCTTTTATTCCTCTTGGACAAAACACAAAATGTTTTTTTATTTCTTTTTGTTGGGTTGGAGTTTTTTTTCTCCAATAATTTCTATTCAATCGTAAAAATTACGTGCCATAAAAAATAAAAAAATGAAAAAGAAGTTAAAAATTAGTTATGGATATTAGGAGTTTAAAGGGATACCTTACATGAAATCTAGAGAACTTCATGCTTTTACTGTGTTTATACGGTATATAAAGCTATAGATTTTATAATGTTTTATAGAAACCCTGGCAGCTTACAAATCGTAGCTTTAAATTTATAAAATATATTTTATTTTAATTTGTAAATTAATATTTAAAAGAAAATCAGATTTCAAACTGCTGTTTGTAAAGAATTTTTTCGGATTTATTTGTTTATTTGCCTAGAGTGTAGGGACCCTACAGTAGGGTATCATACAAAATTGTTTTCGTTTAACAGACAGACTCTTGAAAAAGTAAAATAAAAACTGGTTGGTATTTTAATTTTAAAAATAAAAATATAAAAACAAAATAAAATTAAATCTACATAAAAACATAAAAAAGAGGCATACAACATGAAAAGAAAATAACAATTCAAAACAAGACACCGAATGAAGGTTGTATGTTGCAGGTGAATGAATGAACGAATGCATAACAAACCAAACAATCAAATGTATTGAATAAAATAAAATTAAAAAAAAATTTAGATCTATAAATGATTATTGGTGTTGTTGTTATTGTCTATGATCGTCTTAAAGCAAACCTTTGTTTTTCTCAATCTATCAATTCAACTCAAACTCAACTCCCAACCAAACCATTTATTTTTTTAATATTTAACAACACATGTGATCAAATTATTACTCTTTATACTCATGATCTTAAAAAAAAAATATTCATTTAAAATTGTTTTTTTTTTTCTCTATATATACAGGGAATTAAAAAGTACTTAAGACTTTTTTTCAAATTTGATTAAATATCCCATTTTGTTTAGTTTTATTTTACACATAAAAGGGTTTAAATAATTAAATTTTTTTTCCAATATTTTGTTTTCTAATTAATGATCAAAACAACAACAAAAAAGATCGTTTTTTAATGACTTAATGAAAATTTTTGTATTTTTTTCTTTTTGGTATTATTTGCTTAAATCTTTATTGAAATCGATATCAATAAAAAGTGAAAAAGTGGGTTTTCTTTTTTGTTCATTTATTAAGTATATAATTAAAAATTTCACACTGCATTTACCATAAAATGGTAATTATATTTTTAGAAAGATTTTTGTTTTCTTTACTTATAAAATTAAGTAGTTGAAAATATGTCTAGGGAAATTAAAAAAAGTAAAACGTGCTTAGCAATTAAAAAATTTATTATTAAGTAAAAAAAAGTACTGAAATATTTCTTTGTTAAAATTTAACATGAATTTAACAGAAACTATTTAATATTTGTCTATGATAACTAATTAATTATTTAAAAACAATAATATATTCTTACTACAAAATTATGGTCCCTGCTTTATTTGAGTTGTAAAAAATTGATTTCATGGAATATTTCAAAACTATATATTTCCAAAATTTCATTGCATGAAAATAATGTAACTGATCATTTAATAATTCTTCATAAGAACCAAAATTACTTTCGTATTTATGTGATATATTTGTTGATCTTGCGTCATAAACTTTTATCATTAATATGTAATAATATTTAATTTTACGGTTTTTATAATGTATAAATACTAATTATTTTATTTTCTTATTTTTTTCAGGTATGTATCATTTAAATTATGAAAACTTAATATAGAACGATTTTAAAAGCAGACTATATTGTCATTGGAACTATATGTAAGTTTTTTAGCTTTTAGGTAATTAATATTTACGTAGTTTGTAGAAAACATAACGTAGAAACAATTTCGTCATATAATTGTCTCAATTGCCACATACGTAACAAATATGTTCTGGCCAGATCAACTGGCTATTTTTATATATTTCAATGAAAATTTTGGAGATTTTTTTATACTATTACATTTGTATAACTACATAGCAAAAAAAGGAACTGAAAAAGAGCTGAAAAAGTCATGAAGAAGTTCTTTTTTAACCCATAGATGTCATTGTTAGTATGTTCTTCTTTTGTACTTCTTGTTCATTGCTTTTAAAGTACTTCTCTTAAAACTAAGTTTATAAAATTTTTCAAATTTAAATTTTATTAGAAGTTATTAACCTTATTTCTTGATAAATTTTAATTTATTTTTACTTTCAGTGAAACTAGTATTTTTTGGAAGCTGTTGATTGTTTTTTTTTTTTTTTTCTTTTTTTTGCTGGATATATTTTGGCATCACTAGCACAAAACTTTGCAGGATATAACTTTTCTTCCCATTGTAATACTTTATGTTTTCCTCTCTGTTTTAGGTCTAAGAACGAATACAATATTTCTTTTCAAAGACCAGGGACCATAATAGTTATGTAAAAGTCCGGAAATAACAGTTATTTTCTAATTTTTATTTTTTCGAGCAAAAATTAAAGTTATTTTTTAGATTTTTATTTTTTCGAGCAGAAATAAAAGTTATTTTTGATTTTTATTATCTTTATTAAAAACGCCAAAAGTATTCATTATATCACAGACCGAACGCCTTAGGTAGAACTTTGGTTCCATATAAAGGTTCTACATTTCATCGCTATAGCTACAGGCATTTCTTAATAACTAGTTTTGAAGATACTTTTACTTTTATTGGTGTATATAAATGTGTTGTACGATATTTCGTTATAACTGATTTTTTATTGCAAAATTTAAAAATAACTGTTATTTATAGCCCCTGGTAAAGACAAAATATAAACGAAAAGTTGGAAAATCATAAAAGATTTTAATAAAATAATATACCATGTAAAATGAACGAGTAATATGGTCAAACTACATAATTTTCGAAATTTGGTAGAAATAATTATTTTGTTACAAGGACGAATCCTATTGAAATTAGCTATCGATTGGTGATTGAACCACTTTTTCATCTAGGACCCATACAAATGTCCTTCCGACTACAGCATTTACCAACATACATGCCTTAAATACAGCACTATTTTACTAAAATTCGCTGCAAATAAGTTCTATATAAATGTCAATATGTTTGCCATATTTTATCAAGATCGTTCCATAATTGACCATAGCTTCTATACAAATCTCTCTTTCGATAATAACTTGTACGTGCATAAATGCCATAAAAACGTCAGTAACAAATAAATATTCAATACAAATTATTTTTATATAATTAGAAACAATATTGTCAAAATTTATGACGTTCGGTCCATAATTTATAATAGTTTTTATATAAACCCGCTTTCGGGAATCACCAAAGCGCCCAAAATCATATAATTATTAGTTTTAAATTAATATTCTGTTTTTGTATACTTTATATAACAATGGGCAAAAGTATCGAACTACAATTGGCCACTGATCTAATATAAGAACGCTTCTCGAATTTTGAATGACATGGTGCAGGGTATCATATGGTCGACTATATATTTCTATTACGGTTCTAGCATGAATTTAAAATTATGTAGGTAAAACATTTTCAAAAGAATATTTTTATTAATTTTCAAATTATATTTACATATTCCGTTGACTATTAATATATCCATCTATCTCCGGATATTGAATATGAACTTATCAAACATAACACTTATAGATATGGTGAAGTCCTTCTAAAGTATCAAAAGTGATTTAGAATGATTCCAAATTGTATTTTTAAATCTCTTCTGAGACGTTTCAATATTTTTACACACAATAATTCTGAGTCCATATTTTCCAATATTATTTGAAATTCTCCCAAAAAAGCTTTGGGATATTTGACATCAAAATGTTATCTTTAATCATTACATTGAAACAAACTACTTACGAAAGTTGCTTAATACTTAAGTAGCTAAAAATATTAATTATTATTAGTTGGTAGAGTGATAAGTCCAGCAGTTGTAAGATCGGTTTTCAGCGCAACTGTCTTAAGACCTGCGCGGGTAAAAATCTGTTCATGCATGCAAGTATTTTTATAGGAACTAAGCCAGTAGACGACCTTTTTTAAAGTGATATCTTTCTTCTATATAATTAATAGGCAAACACATTTTTCGTAATCTCTTTTAAGGTCACACTAAACAACCGATTTTAATAAAAAGTATACCACTATAAAGATATTTTCTCATAGATGTGCAGAATTTATTAAAATCCCTTTAGTATTTAAGAAGTTATAAGCAGTAAAAATTACTACTAATACATATACCACAACTCACATAAATATATATTTGCATAAAAAAAAACAAACAATTGAGGGTGTTAATTTATTTAACTGTATGTTATCACATGTATATACAACTCTCTCATTCAAAACATTATCTCATTGTTGTTAGTTTTTTATAAATAACAAATTGGACTAGTTGTAATGAAATAAATTTTGTTATTACAAGTTGAAATTTTTTTATTATATTAATTCAAATTTATATGGACAGCGAAGCGCCCCAGGTACACTCTCATTTTTATTAATTACTGACTGCTGTGTTTAAGTTCTAAATATAAAAGAATAAATTAGTTCCTGTTGGTTTTTAAGGAAATATGTGGTATTTTCCATAATTGTTCTAATATAAGATTTTATTGTGTTTTGGGCCACTTTTTGCTCGAGCAAGTTCACCTATTTTTAAACACCTTTTCTTTTTATGCTGAACTTTTAATGTCCTTAAAATTGCTTTTTTACTAGGGTCCAATATATTTCAGTTATACAGACAATTTAATTCATTAGACTTTTTATGTATAAACTCTTACAATTTCTTTGTTACAACTTCATTGTTTTGTTCTTGTAATGAGAAAAAGCGGAAACAGGCCAAAAAAATCAGGGGATATACTGAATTTTATTAGAAAAAGGGAGAAATCTTTCCAATTTCTTTAATAAAATTTAAATTTTTGATTTCCCTTTAGTATATGCGATATAGAATTCTTAGATTGGAAGTTGAAATAAGTCACCCTGTACGATCGTTTCATCGTCTATTATACAGAAACAAAATTTCCGAATAATTAGTACGAAGAACTTTCATGTTATTTATTTCCTTCAAATAGTATGTATGAAAAATCTTGAAAAGTGTCATTAAGGAAAAAGTTAAATCATTTAAGTGGATTATTAGGATAATGAACGGATTTAATTAAGATAAAATCATTAAATCGCCTATTGGATAGTGCAGGACATTCACATAAAAATTGATAGCTGTCTTCGACAGCTTCCCTACACCACCTACAAGTATCATCTTCTTTAATACGTAATCTTATCATATGCCTTCCAAGAGTATTGTGACCAGTAATAAGATTAATTACCATTCTCACTTGCTTCCTATTCATTTCCAGAAGAATGTTACTATATTTTATTTTTTCTTCATCCCATAATTGCTTAGTCTGTATAAAGCTATCAGATTCCTGCCATCGACTTGATCAAACAGCTTTCGATTCATGTTTAATTTTTGAATGACCAAGGACAGGGGTGGGAAAACTTCTCTTACACCGATTACTCCGCTTTCTCAATGCCTATAATATTCTTATGGCCTGGCACCCAGCAAAGATTAATGTTATGCTGTTCCCGAAGAGCTAGAAGCTCTGTGTAACAGCTGCTGACTACCTTAGACCTAATATTACCTGTCTTTAATGCCTTTATAGCAGCTTGACTATCAATGAAAAAGCTTATATTACACTTGGATATTCGTAACATTGATATTTGTCTTGTTGCCTTGGCTATCGTGAAAATTTCGGCTTGAAAGATACTACAAGCTGTTCTTAAACGATAAAAGGTCTCCAAATTCAGTTCACTGCAAAATACCCCACATCCAGTTTCATCATAGATCTTAGAACCATCAGTATAAACATTTAATTCTGAAAACTTGACATTCCCAGTTAGCCAATCATCCAGTGATGGAAAGGTGGTATTTAATTCCTCTTCCATTACATTATAGGGTGTTAAATAATCTGTTATACAGCCTCCAGTCACATCCCTTATTATTTCCGAGTGACGCACCATTT
>MINK01192430.1:15224-29793 GCA_001735545.1 Phormia regina | reverse complement strand
ATGATATTAAATATTTAATTTAGAATTGTTCAATGTGAAAATCAGAAAAATATATATAATTTTACTATATAATTTTGGCAGTCGAAGTTGTTATTATTGAAAATATGGGTATTTTCGGAAAATTGCCTCGTGTGACTAAGTTTATCAGTAGGCTGTAATAATTTCTTGCAGAGCCTTTAAGAACATATTGATCTATATAGTTTAATTTACAGAAGTAGCAAAATTAACAATCAATTTTATTTACAGACTCACAAATTTCAACTTCTCATCCAAAACTGATCATTTTTGACCACTGCTGGCTGTAAGGTGAACGTTCAGAACTTTCCAAAATAACACTTAGACCTTTTCTTGGGGTCTCGTCTTTCAGGAAATATCGAAAAATATTAAATTTTTTGAATAAAATTTTTGAAAAAAGTTAAAAATATAAAAATAATTTTTCGACAAAAAATTGCAATTTTTGAGACCTGCTATGAAATTTTGACTTTGAAAATTTTTTTCTTGTTATGGAATTGAGATAATTAAAAAAAGTTTATTAGCATAATTTAGAAAATTGTAGAAAATTTCAGCATATTAAAAAAAAAAAAAAAAATTTAGAGATTTTAGTTTAAAAGTTATAGAGGAAAATCGCAAAAAAGTCAAAGCCAAAACTGAGAATTTTATTTTTTGAAGTTAAATATCTTTTAAAACATGCGAGATAATAAGCCTGGTATTTCTTTGTCTTGTTTAGGAGTATTTTAAAATGTAAAAGTAATTCATATCGGTTAATATTTGTAAAAGTTATAAGCGCCGATATGTTTTTCACGCTTGAAGTAGTCAACTTTGGGTCACTGTAGTGGCGCCCGTGCTGCAGCTACTGACTCCATCTATGAATATTCTGAAAGTCTAACGCCTCCTCTATTGACGTTCCAAGTTTCATCTAAATCGGTTCAATGGTTTGAAAGTTCCAGACTTATTACCATTTGATTTTCTTTAGACCGCACAGTGCCCAATCATGAAATTGTCAATGTGACCACAATCGTTGAAAATTTTGAATCGATTTTTCCTTAAGTGTTTGAATGCCTATCGTTGACATTAGTTTCATATTTAAATATTTAAAATTTTCTTCATAATTACCCTCAACATTTAATATAATTTTAATTGCTAAAAATAATTTATAAAGATTCCTATAAAATCTCCTACCAAAACAAATACATGCCCTTTCGGAAGTGTCACCACATGCCCTTACAAATTTTATATTTTAACTCTCATATTGCCTTGTCGGTTTCCGCTTTATCTTGCTAAAGGTGAAAGTTCAATTGTTTTCAAATCTTCTACTTACAAAAAAACGAAACAATTGTCTATTCATATGAGTCACCTTTATTATACTATTATAAACTCACTGACTCTAAGACGGCTAACTATTTTTGTATTAAACATATATTTAGCATAAACTCTCAACTATAAATCACGATTTATTATTTTTGCTTCTTTTTAAAAATGTTTTTGTTTCGGGTTTTTGTTGCACAAGTGCTTTTTGTTTAACAAATCAGGCAAACACTTTCAATTGTGTTTTGGAGCAGATAAAAAAACACACACACATATTTATTTCATACAATCTTAACAATACTTTATCTATGAGTACTAGTAAGTATTGTACTATATATGGTTAAATATATGCCATTGTTAAGTAAATATTTGCTTAGGAGTAAAATATTCATAAAAAAAAGATTTGGTCCATTGTTAAAATAAACAAAATATTTTTCATTTATTTTCTTGAATGTAAGATTTTTTAATGAGTTAAACAATGTATGATAGATGGTGCTTTTAGTTTGTTTGGTGTGCGAATATTGTCTCCAAACTGTAAACTGTACTATAAGTAAGTAGGTAGGTGTTTTGTTATTTATGATTTAACCAAAATAGGTAAAGGATTTTTGAAAGTTTATAAATTAAATGTATAACGGAAATTTGTAATAAATTTTAGGTTTGTATTGTGTTTATGGATAATGTAATAATAATAATAAGGTATATTTAAAGGAATAAAATTTAAATTAATTTAATAAAAAATATTTGCAAGCCATAAACAGTTATGTTTGAGATTTTTTTTTAATAAATTTGAATTTAGTTTATAGTCTAAACTTATACAACATCTGCGTGGTATAGTAAAGTGTAGGTTAGGTTTAAAAGAATGACAACAACTAGTTGTAGCTGTTGCCCATAGAGACCAAATTGGTTCATTATGATACCTTGTTCTCGTATTTTTCCTCTTCTTCTTCGTACCTCCTATATCAGACAAGTTCTGAAAGAAATAAGAAACGTGTATATTAAATCCTTTATTATATAGCGCAGAGTATTGATTATCAAATGTGATAACTGTCTCAAAAAGTTTCCACTGCAACCAACCCTGGCATGGTGGTCATCATCGCGAGAAAATTCTCAACTTATCAACATGCTTACACCGGGAGTATTATGACCAGTAATTAGATTAGTTACCATCTCTCAATTGCCTTTATTTTCATTTACATGAATTTATCTTCTAAGAGAGAGAAAAAGAACTAAATATCACATGAAAAAAAGTCTCCAATTTATAAAATTTATATAATGAAAATAATTCAAGTTTAATTAACAACTTGCTCAAGATTTGCCACTCTCACCAAATGATTATATTATTATTAAAAACTTTAAAAAAATACAAATAGAAAAAAAAATTAATTAAATCAATCAAGTAGATGATTGAATGAATTAAAAAATGTGTAAGGAAAAAAATTAATTTATTATTTTTATACCCATCATCAAAAAGATGGGGGGTATATTGATTTGTCATTCCGCTGTGTAACAATGTCGAAATAATTCGTGTTTAAGACCATAAAGTAAATATATTCTGGGTCGTGGGTTCGATTTGAGTCGATCTAGCCATGTCCGTTGGGTTGAAAGCAGGATAGAGCTCGAACGGAAAATCGTAGGGAGACGATTTTCAATTAATTTTGTCATATACAAGGTTTGTTTGGGATTGAAATTTGAGGCAAAATCCGTAAGTAAACAAACAAAGTTCAGTGGGCAGAACAGATTAGAGCACCTGTGCTTTGCTAATTTTCTGTGGATATATATCAAAAAAAGTATGTACGATAACGAATTTTGTAGGCGTAATAACGTTTGAAGGTCATATAAACTTGGGAAACCAAAAATCAGGCTTTGGTCCGCACACTTTAGCGGCCCACTTCCCATATAACGTAAAAATTAGAAAAACTTGATGGTGGGTAATATAGATTCGGCGAGCCCGAATATAACATTCGCAACTTGTTTTTATTTTTTTTTTCTTGAACATAATTTAATTAAATTTTGATGGCAAAATTAACAACTGAGTTTAATTGTAAAAATGCGGTAATAATTTTTTTCTGTGAACAAAAGGTTCTATGACTTACACTTTGTAATGAAGCTGGACCTGGTCCCTTTAACATGGCGTTGGCCTAGGAAGGATAAATTCACCATTTTTAACCAGTTTTGGAACATACAATTTTTGTAAAACTAATGTCGATGACGGCACCCAACTCACTGGTTCGCCACTGGCTAAACTGGTTCTTCACTGAAACTTTGATACTGCTAGGTGTCTATTGGTACTTAAAACAGGAACTTTGTGGCTTATTAGGTGTCAATTGTATCAATTTCTGCAGGATATTACTAAAAAATAAAATATGTGTTTCATCCCATGTATACGTTCGTGTTTGTATACAGGCAATTAAGATTCATGATATCTCATTAACCATTCGTTTTAGATAAATTGGGCTTTATTTCCTCAATCAAATAAATGTATAGGGGTGAAAAATTTCCGTTACTTTTCCGCGGTTTCTCTATTTCATTGCCATTTGTCTGTTTTCTTATTAAGTGTTATGCTATTCACGAAGAACTGACAGCTCATTGTGAAAGCTTCTGACTTACATAAGACCCGATTATATTACCTTTTAAATGACATTTGTCCATGCTACTATGACTATCTCGTAAACTTGAGCTTGTAAGATCTACAGCCTGTCCTAAACGAGTGATAAGTTGCCATTTTCAATGTCGTCAGCAAAAAACTCACAACCGTATCCATTTGTGGTTTTGGAACCATCAGTATAGGTATTTGCATTTTGGAGGCTTTTCATTAATGGAAAAGCAGACAATTTAAATTCACTTTCCCATTACATTAAGAGGAGTAATGTATCCGTTTTTAACTCACCATTCTATGTTATTCATAGAATTTGTTTGCCTTAAGTCTACTGAGGGTGTATTTAGCAAAACTCTTTGGCAATGAAAATAGTCTAAAGTTAATATATAATTTTCAAATGCTGCAGTCCACGTGTGGGTCTCGCTTGCCGCTGTAAAGACTCCAGCAGTGCTATCAATATTAAGTCTAGTTAAAAGTGGTGGCATGTAAACCTTTCATAAAATAATTGGTCACCAGATATGGCAGGCAGTAATATAACTAATAGTATAATTTCCTTTCGGTGCCAATAAATTTTCTCTGACATGATACATGATAAGCATAATCGTTATTTTTGATTCCGTTCACTTAAGATGATTTCCAGTCTATCTATCTCTCTAGATATATCCCCAACACATTTCGCAGAGCTGAATAACGCCAGTCTTGACTCCATTAAGTTTAGGGAATTAAGACCACTTCTTCTTGTCCACATTAAGAGCATGAGCAGAGAAATTTCCAGAATCAGTATCCTAGAAATTTTACTACCACATGGATAGTATTATTAAGGCATTGAGCACTATGAAACAGAATATTCAGGTTTCTGTACAAATAGGAGCTTATCCAGTAAAAAATGTAACAGTCCACGTAAACATAATTAGTCATTTTGTCTTCGTGGCCATTTTAAAAGAAAGTCCATAAAAATTAAAAATAATATGTAAAAGTTTGGTAAAATAGGAGGCTTATTTGAAGAATTTCGAGTTCCATGAATTTTCAGAAAGCATGGATCCACCAACAATTTTTAAATGCAATATGACTATTGAACTTCTCTCCGTTTATTAGTGAATATGTATTGCTGACCTTGTTTGGAAAAAAGGAAAGTCTTACACGGATTGATATAGGGTTTAAATGATTTTTGTAGCATTATCATTCTTGGTAAAGAATCTGGAGTATAATAACTGGGAAATTTTTAAGTCGGCCAAATTAAAAAATCTAAAACAAGAGATTAAAAAGTATCGGTCAACATTTATATTCTACCTGTATATCACTTAAACTATAAGAGAGATACCAAGACATATTTGGCAGAGGATTTGCCAAGAATTTCCATTCTGATCCACGTTAAAAAAATTTAGATTTTTGGCTAATTTTACTTCAAAAAATGAAATTACATGCCCGAGAGGTCGCACTTTGAGAGCCACCTATTAGCGTGCCTTGACTCCTCAAAATCAACTTTGAAACACCTCAAACGTATAGAAAATAGTTGTATTGAGATGATGTCCAACCGTACACATATTACAAAATTATTTATTTATATCCGAAATTAATACGAAACTCACACTGTAGAAAACATTTTGTGGAAATTGCTGGTCGATGGTGCTAGTTGGCATCTAACTTGTGACTGAAGTTCCAAATGAAAAGATAGTTTGACACAAAATCACAACTCATATTTATGCATGCGCATATAAGCGGAGTCGCGAAGCAATTAACAAATCAGTGGATGAAGTGGTTAACACTGAAGAGCATAAAACGGTGACACATGTTTTGATCGGTTTTCGATTCGGGGTGGCCGCAATCGACGAAAAGTTATATATACTAATCATCATGAAATTAACAAATATTTTAATTATTGTATTGTATTACAATTTTAGTTTCACGCCTAATGGGAGGTTCAGCATCCGGCTCTATGGGTCACATGGGAAACATGGGAAGTTTGGCTACTTGCTCTGTAAGCGACGCAAAATCATTGCAGTTTCCTTTAACACAAAGACGGAAACGTCGTGTATTATTCACTCAAGCTCAGGTTAGTATAATCCACGCAGTGATTTTACATAAAGCACCCAATGCTTTATTTTCTAAGAACCTATCGCCCCATTTTATAAAAATATAAATAAAAAAAGTTGTCGTGGTGCTACAAAAGTTTTGCAGGTGGAAATATTTGGTAAACCGTTACTGTTTTAATCCAGAAAACAGGATCTTATAAATAATACAATTTTTTAAATGCTAGATATCTAAAGATTTAATTTAACGGGGGTAAAATGAGCGAAGTTATGCCGAAACAGACAATCTAATTTGCAATGCCGAAACAGACTATAATTCACTGTGCCAAAACCGATGACTAAAGTCTCGGTTGTGCCAAAACTATCAGGACTGACACCAAAGTTGTAGTGTCGAAACAAGTGGGGCAAAGCCGCTGTCTGATCCGTGTAATAGAGAAACATTGAATAATGTTAACATATCAAGTGTCTTGATATAAGACAAACTATATTACAATATCAGCTGTTTTGGAAATCGAATCGCAAATATATTATTAAATCTAAATAACATTCCTAGAACATGAATAATGATGTTCACAAATTAGGTTAAATTGGGTATTCACGCGTGAAGTGTAGTTACGCTTGCCAGCAGTATGCGTACTTTTTTTAGTTATTGTACTTCTATCTGCATAAACCCTAAAGAAGTACGCAAATGTACTTCTTTTTAGTATTTCTTTTTGTTCTTTCATCATACATGTCCATACAAAAAATAAAACTTTTTATGACACCCCCTGTTTAAATATCTACCATACCATTTTACCGATCATATACAATACAATTTAGTTATTTTAACCGTTGACGTTTATACTAAGGCGAATTCACATAAAGTGAATTCGGCAACAACAATATTTTAATGTATTTTGTTATTGTATTTGGTTACCTAGCTGTCAAAACAGTACGTACGGCGAATTGATGGAATTGAACATTTTTATGAAATTTTAGTATTTTGTGAAAAATAAACATTAAAATGTCAATTAGTGGTCTAAATCGAATTCGTGTTGGGTAATCATCAAAACTTGAGTTTAGAATCACAAAAACTGATTTCAATTAAATTTTAAGCTAATTTTTTATTATAAATACAAATAGTAATGATCTATTTTTTATGTTCTGCATTGTTACTATTGTGAACTATTTTTTGTTAATTTTTTGTATTGAATGAAATAAATTTTGAAAAAGTGAAAAAAAGTTTTTTTAACTTCGATGGAAGTTCCATGGAATAAATTCAATTTTTATTTATTTTTTTTTAACCGGCAGACTTTTCGAACTTAAAGAGTATTATTAAATCTCAATAACATTTTTAAAACAACAATTTTTTATATTCATTTTAAACTTAACTTAAATTCAAGTATTTATCCCAGAAACACTTTGCTTGCCGTGTAATGAGTTAAGAAGCTAATATTATGGCTCTTCACTACATACACATTAAATGAATAACTCATTATTTTTACACGGTGATGTCATTGGAGACAATTACTTACAATATATTATTACTGGTAGGCATTTTAGGAAGTCATTACTTAAATGTCGTTATAAAAACTAATTACTTTATGGCTGTTCAATAACTTATTAATTTCAAAGAATTACAGAAGTATTTATTATCCATCTGAATAGTAACCAGTTATATTATCGGTTATAAATAAGTACTGATAGATGGATAAATAAACAGATGATATATTTTTTTTAATTAATTTATTGAAAACATATATTAAAATTGAAGACTATAATTTAAAACTGAATTAAATTTTCATTCGACATAAATAAAAAAGTACCCTGTTTATTTTTGCTAGGTAATTAATGTATTTTTATGTTTTACCGACTCTAAAAATATATCAATTTTATAATTTTAATTAAAATATTGATAAAAAATAATATTTCTAAAAATCTAATCCCTATTAATTTGTTACTTATCAGGTTAAAATTAAGTGCTTACTAATCTACTTTCATGTAGTGCAGAAAGTGTGTTGTTGTCATTGAAAAGTAACTGCATCCGTAACTATGTGCCATTACCAAGTTTTTGCTGGGTATAATTTTGAAAAATTAAATATAAATTTTAAAGATCAAGTATAATAAAAATATCGCGCTAACATATTTAGCTTGTTAGCAGGATGATAAACTATAAATAATTTATTTACAAATATGTTTACTGAAAACCTATAAAAAAAATTGTTTAAAACATTTTCTTCTTATCAAAATATTATTTCCCTTGATAATTTTAACAGGAATTTTATTGTAAATATTTGGAACTGCAACCCCCCGTGTGAATCTTCCATATTCGTTTCGGAAACGGTGAACCTTCCTTGTGCTCTGCGCTGTATTCACAAAAAATAATGTATGATTGATAAAGGTTTGCTAACTTTTTGTATGTAAATTTCCATAAAAAAGTTAGTAAACCTATAAAAAGTATACATTTTTTTGATACGGCTGTTAAACTTTTAGCAAGATTGCTGTTATCGTTGCCTATTAGAATACTAGAATTTCTATAGATTGAGCTTTGTTGTTGCTGACTATATTCATACGTATTGGTGTGTAGCGTGCAAACGAAGTATATGCTAGTTACAATGCACAGTTGGGCAGAGCCGACATTTTTTGAAATCAAATTTCTGAACCGCTGGCTGGATTTCCATGAAATTTGGTAAGGCGTAGCAAAATTTTTTGATGTTAAACAAAAAATAATAATAAAAATAGAAATATATGCAAAATATTAACAAAATCAGAAGACATAGAAAATATTTTTGGGCGTTGTCTCGTGAAATTGACGATATATAAAATATCCAAACTAATAAGTTAATTGTACAACCACTAAGCCAATACTTTTATTTGATTTTAAGTCATTTTTTTTGCGCAACTATTAAATGTTTGTTTTTAAACATGTTTATGTTTTCCTATGAATACACAATTTTATACCCAACATCAAAAAGGGGGTATATTGGTTTTGTCATTCCGTGTATAACATGTCAAAATAATTGTTTAAGTTTATTAAGTCTTATCAGTGCCTACAATAATGTAGAATAATATTTGAAAGACGAGAAACAAAAATTTGGCAAACGATTACAACAATTTTATGTCAGAGCTAGACATTTTTGAGACCCTTTAGCTCTTTTCGGTTCTTTCTATGCCTATACCAAGTTTCATGTAAATCCAACCAACGGATCAGAAGTTGCAGATTTATTTCCCAAAAAATTCGATTCTGCCCCACCGTGCAATGTGTCTTGTGTTGTGAAGATATCGCCTTCAAATAATTCTCGAACAATTCTGTAACAAACCTTCGAGAACGATTATCGCAGGCGTTTCGAGAAGAGTTCACACATCTCATTTTGAGACAGCAAATCGATCGCTAGCGAGTGTTCGTTTATGATATCTATATCGAATATTAAGTGATATCGTTAGCAAAACGAAAAATGTTAGTTTTCAATATCGAAATTCTTTCGATATCAACATTACTAACGAACCGTTGGCAATAGGACTATTCTGTTTCATTTCCATTTCGTATTCCTTTTAAAATTAAAAGCTGATTTAATTTTTAAAGCAATTTTGTTTATTTTAAACTTAGCATATACCAATATGCAAAAAATAAAATAGACTTAACTTAATAACGTAAAACTTAACAATTTCAAATTACCAAAAAATTTAGCAGTGATTTTAGTAACACAAACATTTTTCATAAAGGTGCTAATTCCAGAGACATTTCTTTAAACTCTAAATATATAGTAATGTTTAAAAATCCTAGATAACAATTTCAATATTTGGCTCGACAAGTATACCCAGAAAATTCAAAAGCTCTAGTTGATGTATATAATAACTGTGACGCAACAAGCTCAATGGTATATTTATTAATTGACACATCGCATGTCAGAGTTCAGAAACAAATATTTACCAATAAAACTCTAACTCTTGACAAAAAATTCATTTATTGGTACAAAATACAAAAAAATATTTATTTTATTGTTGTGGACCTAATTCGCAAGAATTAGATCCTCACACAATAAATTAAATACTTTTCAATATAATTAATGAGTATCCTAAAATCAATAAATCAGTTCTTGACAAAATAAAACCATATAAAAATACAATTAGAAAAGTTTATTCACTAGAAAACTCAAAACATCTACTTAAAAAAGGAGGATTTCTAACAATTATTTCATCCGTTTTAAGTGGAGTTAATTGAAAAATTTTAGAAAATGTCAAATAATTTATCTAAATTAATAGTTTCTAATCCATTAACTTTCGATAAATTTAAAATTAAATATTCAGATTCTGATTTTCTACATTAAAACTACTAACAATATATGACACTAAAGATATTAATAAATGGTATTATATTAAACAAGAATTAGCCAAATATTTAATTGGAAGCCAAATACCCTCTTCCTATCAAAATAAAAGTTCTAAATTAAGTAACCTACGTGATAATGAAACACAAACTAGGAAAATATATAAGAAACACATTGAAACTCAAACAATGCAACCAGAATCGAATAGTTTACTTTTGCTTCTTCAGTTGCTAAATGAGTTAAAAATTTTTCAAATAATGGAACAGCAAAAATAAGAATATTGTCAAACACAAGAATTGCCAAACACAAAAATTTAAAGCAATCAATTTTATAATACCCATATTCTTCTAAATATTTATTATTTGCTCTATTATTTGCTCCTCTAATACCATCTTGTATAAAATTATACATTGACATCAGTTAAAAGTTGTAACCTTATATTAGTTGTTTTTAACATTGCATCCCACGATAAACCCAGAGCAGTATAATATTGACATGGATCAAGTTTGTATATACTTTTACAAATACTTCTAAAATTTTCAAAAAAAAAAAATTAGAGTAGAGCATCTGTTTTTAAATATAATTTAGTGTAATCTAACAAGTTATTACATTTAGAAGTTCTCCAAACCGATTTAGCATGATCTTAATCTTCATCGGTACAATGTGAATTTTTAAAATATTATAAAATTTTTCTTTAGCAGAAAGACTAATTTCATTAAAGCGCTCAATGGAATAAGGAAATACTCCTTTTCTTCTTAGTAAATTAAATTGCTGTTTTTGATTGCAAATTTAATTTCGAATTTTAAAATCACTATCATTTAAATTTTTGACTAACGATTCTAAGCTGGAGGCCATAAAACGATAAGAGTCAAAAACCCGAATTTCAAATCTTTTATTATCTTCAACTGTTATAAACTTTGATAACGTGTATAAAGCTCTTCATTAAGAGGAATTACCTTTATATCTCCCTCAAATAGTGAAAGTTCTTTCACAAATAAGTGAAAATCATAAGAGGAAAAATTATGAAAGAACACTGCAATAAATTTGGCTATTATATAATTCAGATTACATGAGCTATGGGCGGCTCCTCTAAATTTGTCAGTTTTAGAGCAGCTGCCTGTTTTTGTATATTTATTTGCTCGTCATTAATTTTTTTCCAAATATGCTTCAAAATCTGCATATATGACGAAGGGCACATCTAAATGCTTCTAATAGTTTTTGAAATAAAGAATGCTGTCATCACCCTCTGGCATTTTCGGTACCACGTTTTTGCAGTTAAGATCATGCTCCTGCATTATCTTCTCATTAGGAGAGTACTGAAGACATGCATTGCAAATATGAACCCGTACATGGTGCGAAGTTAAACTTGATCGTACTAATCTGAAAAGTTTAAATAATAGAAATAATTTAGTTTATGAAATATATGCTTACTTTTGATTTAACTTACCTCCCAATATCTTTAATAAAAACGTAGTGACACCATTCTTCGTCCATAAGTAGAAGAAGATTTATGTGATGATTCTTTACCTCAGATGTGAGGTAATATGGTCCAACAATAGTGTTTCCTTCGTAGCCAAATACATTAATGCTAATAAAGGTTCAAATATTTTTATGTCTTTTAATTTTATTGGAAATTTAAGTTATTCAAAATTTAATAGCTGATTTTCTATACATATTTTCTCCTCAAGTATTGAATATTTGCGATACCATTACAATTCATTTGCATTATTATATAGGAATGAAGCTATAATACAGCACTTGAAACAATATTCATCATCATTCGGATAGTTGAAGCAGGTATCTTTTTTCTTTATCCAATGTGGTAATGGTATATATATTGAACCTCTAATAAATGAAGTTTTATTTATATTTATTTCTAAATGCTTCATTCGTATTAAGGACCTCTCCTGGAATTCTGACATTTTTTTTACATATATACGCGTATTGTGCTTTCAAAGACTCCTCAATAATATCACTTATGGACATAAGTGACATTTTAATTCTATGTGTTATAGTGGTTAGCACTTTTTTATCTCCTATAATTTGAATATTCCAATTCTAAATTCAATGCTGTATTTTTATTAACAGCATTCTTCAAAATTTCAATAATATCATTGTTTACATCTTCTAAAAACTCTTGATGATGCTTTGGCTTTTGTAGAGGTATGTCATAATTCTTTTCTTGAAAGCACTTTTAATACATGTAAATTTGGAAGTGGAAGACTCAGTTCTACCACTGACCTGGAATGTGCTTGCATGAGTCCTTTGTCCTTTGCAAACCATTTCAAACATTCCCCACAATAAAGCATCTCATGTCCTTCAAGCATCTCTCTTTCCACAAAACTTAAATTGCAATTTTTACACTTATAAGCTGGCATATTGTTTAAAATTAATGGGTTATCAGTTTTAATTAAGTCAAAAGACTATTGAAACCTATATTTAAAAATAGACCAAAGGTATATTTTATACATTTATACATACAGATTATGCATACCAATATGTTATGTTGCTTCGTTAAGCACTTTTAATTAACCAGGAATTATTAAACTGAAAGAATAAATCTTATGGCAGAGGTGTATTGATATAGTAATTATTAATTTAATATTATATCCAACATGGACAGACAACGCTTTATATGTGAATTTTGACCACATACAAGCTTTTCTACAAAATATAACAAAAAGAGGCACTTTATGAAATATCATAACTTTCATAAAAATAAGGCGAGAAATTTTTCGCTCCATATAGTTCCGGAGCATATGGAACTAATGGAAGAGGGGTCAAGAGGAGTTCCAGAGGATTACAGACAAATAATGGATGAGGATCTCCTCCGTAATTTACATATTGATTAAATATTAAAATATATAATTAGAATAATAAACACAATATATATTTAATATATATTTTTTATTGAATGAATAAATAAATAAAATAAAAAAAATTAAATAAATAAAACTGTTTTATTTACAAAATTTTAACTATAACTAAGTTCAAAAATTGCGAGCCCATTTGACGATTGACGGCCTTTGTAAATAATAGTCCAGTTTTTATCATTAATTTTTGTTAATAGGTATCCTCCTTGTTTAAAAATTTCACAAATCTTTGTGGAAGGTAAAACCATTTATTGTTATCTAAATATGTGATAACTTTTAATCCATATTGTTGGTGTAAGGGAATATCATCAGTTTTTGTATACTCCGCCTTAATACTCAGGGTCGATTTAATAATTTGCTCATATATCTGAAAAATTTTTATTAAGAAATTTATAAATATATACCATTCTGTTAACTATTCATTGAAGTAATCCTCAGATCAATGATGATAAATAAATATGTTGTGATAGCTCTTTTTATACAAATTAAAAATACTCCTTTACCTTTAAGTAAATGCAATATTTTGAGAATATTTCAAATTCAGAAAAAATCTTTATATTCCATATAGACATATTGAGTGATATACTAATTATAAAATTTTATAAAATTTAATTCCCACCTAACTCACTATTAGAATATTCAAAATTTATCATGACCATTCTCAACAAAATAAAATGTATCATCAATTTTATTTTTTACACTTTACAAAAACAAAAATAAGCATATAAAAATATAAACCAAACGTACTAAAACCATATTTTTACAAGTCATCAGTTTTTAATTGCATCAAAATTAATAGTGATAAAAATTGTCTCCCTGTTAAATTATTTGTATGTACTTTAACAGTGTTGCCATTTTAGATTTAGCATTTCTCTTTGGCAAAATGCATTAACATTTTTAAAAAATGTGCTTTTTAGCATAATTTTGTTGAAAGAAACAATTTTTTATTTGAAAATTGCATTTTTTAATAAATATATTTACCTGTTAAAAATTTGCATTTAACTTGTTATTTTTTGCTCCCAAACACAATAAATATTTTAAAATATATTTCAATGTTTTCTATAAGTTATACTTTTAATCCAAAAAAAGGGTCAATTACTAAAAATCATACAGTTTTAAAATGTTTTGTTAATATTAAAATATTTTTTATTCTAAATATCTCTGTATATTAAATTTAATTGAATATATTTTATTTTTTAAAGTTTATTATATAATAATTTCATTGGATTAATTTGAAATATTTTTTTTTTTTTTTTGATATATACTGGTATGTGATGAAAACCGATCGTTTTCATTTGAAATTCATGTAAAGAATAACAATTATTTTTTGGCAAATATAACAAAATTTTTTAATTAAATATAAAAGAAAGTGATTAAAATATAATTTTTATCAATAACATAAACTTAAATATCAGTTCATCATAAATTTTTTCGATTTAAAATCGATTCGTTTTCTAA
>MINK01192428.1:20815-35223 GCA_001735545.1 Phormia regina | reverse complement strand
AGTAAAAATACCCCTTTCGTTGTATCTTTTTTGTTGTTTTAGATTTGATTTTTTTTCTTTTACTTTTCTTTCCTTTTTTTTATATATATTTTTTTTTTTATTTTAAATGTTATTCATTATTTATTTATTTTTTTTTTTACTTCTATTTTCAAGGAAAAAAAAACATCTAATTAAGGTGCGGTACCTAACGCCGGTTGTGAAGCTGAGTTCTATGGCCTGAGCTCATACCTATTCTAGCACTAAATAACCTCAAAATGGTAAGTTTCCCTTAAAAAAAAGAAGTTTTTTCTTTCCTGATAAAAATACTGCTATGTTTTTTTACTTTTTTATGTGTCTTATTAATTCTTTATTTATTTATTTTTTTGATTTTTATTTTTTTCTTTCTTGCTTTAAGAAAAGAGGATCCACGTTTAACTACTTTTCGCGTCGTCTTGTAGTCCGGAGGTTACCTTAACGGTTAAAAAAAACACCTTTACTAGCACCACAACTATGGGGGAGTGCTGTGTCCGCTTCTCCAGCGTTCGGTGGAAGATGCAGTGGCAAGTGGCTGATGTTGCTGAGGAAATTTCGAGAGAGGTGAAGTGTCGTTGAGAAGTTTTAAGATTGTAGTTACACGAGAGTTTTTAGTGTTTTAGGATTAACGAAATGTTGTGTGTATTATTTATTTTTTTAAGTTCAGGTTTTGAGGTAAACTTTTAAATTCTGAATTTATGTCAGATTTTTTAATTGGCCAAACGTGAAAGTACCACACATCTCTTTTTTTATTGTTTAATAAAATTCAACTCAACTAATTGTTGTTATTTTATTTTTTTAATTTCCAGAGTTGTTTGCTCAGCCAACTCATCTTCACCATCACCAGATTTATCCAAAGGAAAAGGAAGTTTTTTATTCCCCGAAACCTTCCGCACAAACCTACAGATCCTAATGATGTTGCCTACTCATCTTTAATTATTTTTTTCAGCAATTTTGTTTACTAACAAAAGAATGCTTCTTCTTATTTCTTAATTTACTCATGTTATTTGATAAACGTTTATTCATATTTTTCTTTTTCTATTAGACAAATATTTTTGTGTATTACAAACATCAGCACAAACTTATAATACCCTCTTCACCTATGGTGGTGTGGAGTATAAAATAAAAAAAAAAAATAATAATAAATTTATGAAAAAAAGAATTTTTGAAATTTAAGTTTTTTTTTTTAATTAAATTAATACTTAGAAATTAAATTTTAAAGAAATGTTGGCTATAATTTATAATAATCGGCTGAGAATCACTTTCTGAGTCAACTTAGCAATGTCCGTCTGTCTGTCTGTCTGTCTGTCTGTCTGTCTGTCTGTCTGTCTGTTCATGTAAACCTTGTGCGCAAAGTACAGGTCGCAATTTTAGAGATAATTTGATGAAATTAACCACAATAGTTTCCCAGATTCGTTTTAATGCCCACCATCAAAAAAGATGGGGGATATAGATTTTGTCATTCCGTTTGTTAATCATCGAAATATTGATCAGAGGCCCGCAAAATTTTTTTTACGAAAAACAAAAAATAATTTAAATTTTTCATAGATAGATAGATAGATAGATAGATAGATAGATAGATAGATAGATAGATAGATAGATAGATAGATAGATAGATAGAAATTGGAGAACATTTATATAAGTACTAGCTGACCCGACAGACGTTGTCCTGTCCATATATTAGAAAAAATGTTTGTGTTCGATTTGTGAATTTGTGAGAAGCTGTTTGAATTATGAAAAAATAGTAAAAAGAGACAAACAACGTACTTTTAAATGATAATTTTTATTTATGTAGGTTTGAGGTGTGTTTAAATTACATTTGATTTGAAAATATGTACAATATATGGTGTTATATTTACATTTTGATTGAAAGATCGATGTTCAGGAACCAATTAAAATAAAGAAATACTTTTTTCTGTTGCTTTGCAGTGATATCGTAGTTTCCTTCATTGCAATGCTTTATGATACACGACATTTTTAGTTTTGTTGCCTGGCGCGTAAATAAATAATGCTGATGGTGTTCCGACACGGGAACAGGCGACATACAATTGACCATGCGAGAAGCATGGATTTTCAAGGTTAATGCCGCAAACACGCAATGACTGCCCTTGAGATTTATTAATTGTCATAGCGAATGCAAGCCGTACCGGAAACTGCAATCGTTTAAAATCGAATGGCATGTCGGTCAGAGCCATTGGGATCCGTGGTATCAAAACGTCTTCTCCTTTGTACTTTCCTTTAAGTATTGTTGCTTCGATGACGTTGTTCATCAGGTTTTTTACCGCAAGTCGGGTGCCATTACAAAGACGTGGTTGGTTTATGTTTCGTAACATTATGATTACCGATCCGACTTTCAGTTGGAGATTGTGAGGCGGTAATCCGGGTAATTCCAGCGAGTTTAAAAACTCGGTTGGATAGTTGACAACATCATTTTGGGAAGTAACGGAATCCACCGATTTGTACGTCATCAATTCGACAGCAATTTCACCTTGAATCTTAAAATTCAATTCGTCGACATCAATGTTTTTCGCAGCCAATATAGCACGTTCGCTCAACCAATCATGATTTTTGTAATTTTGTGCAATGTTTGGAAATACCTTTCGGATTAGCTCGGATTTTGATTCGGTGAACTGACAGAAACCGGGGGGAAATTGAATGCAACCGGTCGAAATGTCAACCGGGATTTTGCCGTTGCCAATGTCCAGCAATTGTTTGGAAAATGCTTCTCCAGATTGATCGTTCTGCAGCTCGACACGCATGTTCACAGTCAATTTGAGTTTCTTGAAGTGTTTCCACAAAACGGACGACTTCAAACATGCATTAAGTTCATCGGCTGGCGTTGACCGTGGAATCACTGGCAATGTTTGCCGAAAATCCCCTGCCAACAGAATCATTGCACCACCAAAACGGCTTTGATTGTTTCGTAAATCTTGCAAAGTTTTATCTAATGCCTCCAAAGACTTTTTATGCGCCATTGTACACTCATCCCAAACGATTAGTTTGCTTTGCTGCAAAACTTTGGCCATTGCACTGTTCTTGGAAATGTTGCATGTTGGATTTTCATTGATGTGCAACTTCAATGGCAACTTGAGTGCTGAATGGGCAGTACGACCGCCTTCCAACAACGTAGCTGCAATTCCTGATGAAGCAAGTGCAAGTGCAATATCATTCTGCGAGCGTATCGTGGCCAAAATCAACGCAATCAAAAAAGTTTTTCCAGTTCCACCGGGAGCATCCAAAAAAAAAATTCCTCCAGTTCCATCTTTCACAACTTTCATAAGAGTGTCGTATGCATATTTTTGTTGTCGATTCAACAGTGGAACGTTTGTTCGTACTAATTCCTTCAAGGCATCGCAATCATATTGTATTTCGCGTCGCAACTCTTGATTAAATACGTCGTGCATCGGTCGATTGGTAGCTGCCATGCCTAACTCAGACAATACCTTGTTCGCCATCATCAAGCACATGTCCTCAATTAAAATCAAAGCCTCGTTGTAAATTTCCTCATTCAGTTGCAAATTTGGATTTGATGTTCTAATACGCACCTGATGCAAAATATCATCACACATGGCATCTTTGTATTTGCTCCATAAATCAGTCGGTTTGGATGGGCAGCATGTTGAAACAATTATCGAAAACAGTGTTCGTATTTGATGAGCATTTGATGAAAGCACAGCATCTTCGAGGGTGCATTCCCAATGAGCGTCATTCTCCAACAATCGCAAGCGTTGACATGCTTCTCTATACGTGTCACACAATTCACCATTTATAATTCTCAAATCTTGGAATGATGTTGGGCCACGAACGTTGACTAATAGCAAACGCAAATAGAAACACTCATCGTTTCTTGGATGAACTGTGTAAATACGACCTAATGCGTTGGTGGAAAATAAATTGGGGAAACCTGGAACAGGATTTCCTTGTTTCCGTCGTTGAAATTTCTTTGTCGATTGATTCCAAGTATAATATCTTGGCATTTCGGAGTATAGTAACGTTCGGGCAAATTCATCGTTCCTGCACATTTCAAAAAATCTGGTCAATGTTGTAGGTGGCGGTCGATCAACTCGTTGTAATACATTCTCCTCAGTAAAGTACACTCTTTGACCATTTTCCAAATGTACGGCTAAATGAATAACAGAAGGATGTCTTTCATGAATGCTAAATGAAAAAATGCGCCAAATTGCTTCGTTACTACTAACATAGCGGCCCATTTGAAATTGAGTGACTTCATCGATGGAATTCTCCGCACTAACTCCAATCACAGCCATGTCACTACCTTTGGTCACATATTTGCAGATGTATTTGATGGATTTCACGGAATGGCAAGATTCGACGTTGATATGTGCTTTGAATGTTTTGGAGAGTAGTGGCGAATACGGAACAATCCAACGGTTATCAATTTGAATGTCCTGCTGATTCACTTTCACCATTGTTGATCTTCCATTGTCAGCAATTGAACGGCGACGATACAGTGGGTAACCATCATTTCCGGTAATTGTTTCAGCTACTAATGGCCTTGGATAACGCTTCGAACATTTGCCGTCGACCATACACGGAGAAAGGATATTTAATGATCCACAGGGACCATGAATCATGTTTTTAGTAACAACCTCGTGCAAGCCTGGATCTTCTACTTCATCAGGAATTTCAGCTGATATCACATCATCGATTTCATTCGGTCTTATCTTCTCAATCAACCAAATGAGGATATGCGCGTGTGGTAGTCCGCGTTTTTGCCACTCTACTGAATACATCCAGCAGCGCGTCTCGCCGAACACGCGATACTTCACAATGAAATCCATCAGTGATTTTAATTTTTGTTTGAAGACTCTCGCGGTGACGTCATGGCGATCGATGGGTGATTGGCCAGGGAATAATTCTTGCCGAATTTCTATCCACTGTGGATTGCAAGTGAAAGTTATGAATAAATCTGCTGTACCGTAGTGTCGAACGTAGGTTATAGCATCCTGAGCATATTCATGCATATGGCGAGGACTTCCGACGTACGTTGCTGGGAGAATCGTCATCCGGCCGATATTGTGTGCGTTCCCGTCCACATTTATGGCATCTCGAAGGTGTATGTACTCTTCGGAACGCAGTTTTTTCTGGTTCAATCTAATGAATGTCAATCTTTCTGTTTCTATTTTTACATACATATCGACAGCATATTGGTGGAAAAGACGACGACATTTCAATATGTGATTGTCCTCATTTTCACGAACCATCAGTCGAAATGCATAATAGTTCATTGAACTTACTTTTTTGTTTGTTTCAGCGCCTGTACATTAATTTTCGCGTCAATAAAATTAATTGATCTTATAATAGAAAAAATATAGATTTGATATTCACCTGTAAGCGGATTTATCATTTTGATCGAGAAATGATAACCGTCTTCACCTTGCCAAAATATGATTGGATATTGTAACGCATCATATGATCGGTGAGTTTCGTACACACGCTGCTGCTGATTATTTCGTCGATGTAGAACGATATCACGTGATTCCAAATTTTCACCAACGACGACAATGGCGACATCATCAATTGTTGGTGCATTGAAACGTCTTGCGTGTTCTCCCGTAGGAGTCTTATCGGCTCTGATAACAATTTTGTGATTATCAGAGGGCATGCGGTCTAGTGCGGTTTTGAACAATGCAATCAATTGATTGTGTTGATGGAAAAAAGTTTGCAGTTGCTCAACAATTGGTCTTTTTACCGAACTGATGTATGCACAACGCTGTTCTACTTCTTGTGGAGCATTGCCCATGAAGTAAATCTGCAGAAATTTATAGTCAGCACCCGGAACTGGCAAAAGCGAACCTGCTCGATGATATATTTGACCTTGAATCTGTAATGTTTAATTTACATAAGAAAACAAAATAAAATGCTGTAAGTGGTGAAATTACCTTGAAAGTAGGCAAGAAATTATCCCGAATCACATTTGTTGCGCCAAATGAAGTCATTTGGAAACAATTGTTGTAGTTCTGGATTTGTGTTAGGAAATGCTTGGAATGAGCTCCTGTTCCAGAAACCAATGAGAGCAATGGCTCTGGTGGTGGAATCAACGGTGTCAATTTCACTTTGCCACTTGCGCAACACAATCCAGGAGTTTCATTTTTATATTTCAATGCCTTACAATGTGGGCACACAACGCTCATCGAACCAATAGCAACGGAATGGTCTGCACTGTAATCGACTGTCCTGTTGTAATGAAATGCAGCTCGATGAGTATTTAACGCAACATTTGTTTCTCTTCTTGCACGTACATTTGAATTAATTATCACTCGGTTGGATTCTATAGAACGATTGTGTCTCATTCGATGCATATCTACTTCGTTTGCATATTCTCTTTCTTCTTGTGTACGTGCAGAACGTGTTTGTGATAATCGATTTCGTTCAATTTCATTTCGCTCTTCGAGTTGTTCCGCAGTTTGATTAGATCGAAAATACGCTTGATTTGAAGCATTGCGAGTTCTGCGACCTAAATTGCTCCTTCTTATTGGCGGCATTACAATGCGATAGAATTTATTGACTTTGCTCTTACCTTTTAACCGTTTATAACTTCAAAACCCACAGTCTATAGTAGGTTAATCTATAAATTTGTTTGAGGTAACACGATTTAACTTATTTCAATTAATGAATTGATTGCAATGTACTTACAATGGAATCTTAATTCAAAAAAAAACTTATCACCGTTAGTTAACTTTTTTAGAAACACTTTAAACTTTTTTTAATTCACAATTAACAATTGCACTTATTTTATTTTTCGTCCACCGATTAATTTGATCAACAATTTGACAATAAGCAGTCAATCAACATTTGCACAAATAAATTGGAATGTAAATAAAAAAGTAACGGTATTTTCGGACAAATCGCGAAACAATACAAAAGTAATAACAAATGAGTTATTTACAACATAAGAATATCCCAGCAAAAACTTTACTTACAAATAAGCCGAAAAATAAGGAGAATTTGACAAATCGGTGCAGCCGTTTTCCGATTTTAGATAAATGGAAAAAAGTGGGCGTAAAAGTGGGCGTGGTCAATTTTTCTTTCGTAAAAGACCATAAGTTGGACTATGACGAAGTGCATTTCAGTAAAAAAAGTTGTCCAAATCGGTCCGACTAGAGCCGTTCTCAACTGATGCAATTACCAACGAACGACAATTGATTTTTATTTATAGAGATTTATAATTTCATCTATTTTAATATTAATAATTTGCCCTTATTCTAATAACCATAAATGTATCGGAAATTTTGCATTTGGTGGTTGTTTTTTCTTAAGCTCATCTTATTGTTATTGATCTCATTTAACTTTCAATTCGCTGTATTATTATTATTATTATTATTATTATTATTATTATTATTATTATTATTATTATTATTATTATTATCACTTGTTCTTTTGTTTGCTCATTTTTTAACAGTTCAGTTGATCTGTGACCATAGAGGCAATAAGTTAAAACTAAAGTCAAACTGAAACATAAAAACAAGTGTGTGAACAACAACAACATAAAACATAATAAATATTCGTTCCTATATAATTGCAATTTGTTATATATAAAACAAAAGAATTTTGATCTGTTCTTTAAGAACTTATTATTTTTTATTATTTAAAGTAAGTAAATATTTGTGACATTTTTTATTTATTCTCCACATAAACATTTATTGGTCCTTCGAACCGGATACATATTTACCTCCATTAACCCCCTAATAAATAAAAAATACAAATATTTTATTTAAAAACATTTTAAAAGTGTTATAAAGTGAATGTTTATAAAGTTCCTGCAAAATAAATTCAACGCTCCTGAAAGCATATCATCTATCATTCCCCCCACCAAGTGCATAGCAGCTAACTACAAGGTATATTTTGAATTTAAATTTTTTACATACATACATCATATACTGTTATAGTGCAAAAAATAAAACCTGTTTATAAAAACCGCTACAAATTTTTTAAAAAACAAGAATTTCCCTAATTTTAAGCAACGAAATCCACATTTACTTAAACCTATTTTTTGTGTCTCAATCGGTGAAAAATTTAAGTTACAGAAATTAATCTCAGAGAAATTAACTAACATTAACTGAAAATATTACAGTGCTTAAAACAGTGTTATGAATCTCACTCAAAGAGAATAAATATTATCCACAACTGTTAAAAATTATTTCAACTTTTTTGTCACAAAATAGTTTTACCCAGCAAACAACTTGAAGAAAATTTAAGCAAATTATAAACAAATACAATTTATGTAATTCTTCATAAGTCATAAAAATCTTTATTTATTATTAAAATTTTCTAATTTAATTTTGATAATTCATTAATATTTCCGTGAGGTTGTTAATGCCTTATATCGAAAGATTATAAAATTCTTGTGACTCTTGCGAATAATTAAAACTTACAATACTGTGATTTAAAAAAAAAAAATGTTTAAAACTGTGGCACATTTTAGAAGAAGTTTTCCCTTTTTAATAAAAAGAATATATCCTTTTCATCGTCTCTTTGCGGAAGGAAATTAATTTAGTTGAAAAAGAAACAGAGACGGTTACATTTTATTTTGGCATATTTTTGTTTTTTGTGCACACCCCAATTATGTCGTTATTGGACGAATTTATTAAATCTTCTGACAAAGTGGTCGAGTTTGAAGCATTTTTCATAAACATACCATACACAGGCTAGATATACATAAAGATGAGATCATTCGTCATTGGGCTGATTTCAAAGCAGTGTATGATAAAATTTTGGTGAATTTTACTTCAATTTTAATTCAGAAGCTGAAACACAGATTTTTTAGAAATGTTGACTCTCATGTGAGAGCTTTATCGAAAGCTAACGAGGTTTTAGATTCCTTACGAACTAAAAACGCCCCTGCAGCCACACCCTTTCCACTTCCCTGTGAAACCATCCCAAGTATTTCTTTATCCCCTTGTGACACACAAACTTTTCATGGAGATTATGTCTCTTGGCCATCTTTCCGTGAAATGTTCACGGCCCTATACATTAATAATGCACGATTATCCCCTGTCGAAAAGCTATTTCATTTGCTTAAGAAGACAGAAGGAGAGCCCCATGACGTTTTAAAAAATTGCCCTTTGACAAATGATGCCTTTGAAGTGGCGTGGAAAAATCTCGTATGAAAACCCCACAATTTTAGTTCACTCGTAATTAAAAACCCTATTTAACTTACTAAATAACGCTATTCAAAAATAATCAGGTCGTTCTATCAAACAACTTCACAGATCGATTAACGACTGCATTAAAAACCTATCATTGCTCAAAATTAATACTAGCAATTGGGATGTTATCTTTGTTTTCATTGGCGCGAAATGTCTCCCAGACATTAGTCTACATTTATGGCAGCAACATTTAGGAAATTGCAAGGAATTATCATCTTGGGAAGATATGGACAGTTTTCTAATGTGTAGGTATCAATCTCTTGAAGGGTTCGCTAATATTCGTGCCACTTCCCCGGAATCTCAAATTTTCCCGAAAAGACCTAATTCTAAGAAGCAAAGCCCCAACTATTCTAGAAAAATTAATACGTTTCAAACAAAAGTCACCTCTAACGAAAAATCAAATAAGTGTTCCCTAAGCCAATATTCTCATCCACTACGATTTTGTCAGGTTTTTCTTTCAATGTCGGTTGAGGATCGGTTTTCTTTAATTAAAAAACAGAAAAGATGTACTAATTGTTTAGCTTCGTCCCATGATTATAAAATGTGCAAGAGCAAGTTTTGTTGTTCAATTTGTAAACAGAAACACCACTCCCTCTTACATCGCCCAGAAAATCCAACCATATCTAACCAAGGTTACATTAGACCTTCAAACAACTCATCCACGAATAACTCCGCCAAACTTACTCAACACAATTACAGTCCACTTCTCGTAACTTGGTTATTCTTGGTACAGCCTTGGTAGATATTTGCGTAGGAAATGTACGGCGTACTGTAAGAGCCCTGATTGATTCAGCCTCCGAAGCAACGTTCATTTCAAAGAAAGTCCAATCATCTCTTGCACTCCCTCGAAAACTTCACACACAAACATTACTGGATAAAGTGGGTCTTTATCTACTACAGCAAACAGAATTTGCCCTATTTCTCTTAGCTCTCCAATGGATAAAGTCTTTAAAATCACGACAAATGCCTTTGTTGTCAATAAATTAACAGGCAATTTACCGTACTACGACTTTTCCAGTATTAAACACTCAAAGTTTTCTGATATACCCTTAGCTGACAGCTACTCCCAAGAAGCATTCAATGTTGAAATCCTAATTGAATGTGATATTTACCCTAAAATCATTCGAGATGGTGTCCGCTGGGACCATCATAGGTCACTTGTTGCTCAACGAACTGTCTTCGGATGGATAATATCTGGAAAATTGTTCACACATAACCCCTCTACTCTGAATTCTGTTTCTTCATATCTCAATACTCTTGATCTCAACAAACAGTTGTCCAAATTCTGGGAACTGGAAGAGATACCCGAAATACCCATAAAATCTACCGAAGACATTTTTTGTGAACAACTATACAAAGACACCACTTATAGAAACGAAAATGGTAGGTTCGCTGTTTGTCTCCCTTTTAAATCTGAATATTCGGATAATATACCCCTAGGCAACTCCCGTAATTTGGCATTAGCTCAATTTCTTCGAAATGAGAGCAGACTCTCCAAAAACCCCCAATTGAAAACGAATTATGACAACGAAATTGAAGAATATTCCCACCTCAATCATATGAATATGGTTAAACCTGATTTATCTGCACCCCCTAACTCTTCATATTATTTACCCCGTCATTCGGTGCTCAAACCCAAAAGTACTACCACTAAGTTACGTGTTGTATTCAACGCATCTAGCCCCACTTCATCTGGGTTAAGTCTGAACGACGTATTATATCCTGGACCAGTTCTACAACAAGACCTAACTGTACTTATCTCTCGTTGGCGTTTGTTCAAGTACGTTTTTAATGCGGGCATAGAAAAAATGTATCGTCAGATACTTGTTAACCCTCGTCATAAACCAAAGGATTCTATTTCGTAATTCACTCGATAAAGAACCCAAAGACTTTGAACTTAAAACCGTCACATTCGGTGTTAATTGTGCCCCATATCTCGCTCTGAGAACTTTGCTTGAACTCGCTAAACAATGTCATGATACTTACCCCGAAGTTTCAGCAGTATTGAAAGAGAATATGTACGTTGATGACGTGCTCGCAGGATCTCATGATCTCTCTCTTGCTATAAACTTACGTAATAATCTCATCAAAATCTTAAATAGTGCTGGTTTGCCCCTCCGCAAATGGATCTCAAATGATAGCTTCCTCTTAAAAGGTTTGAAACCCGAAGATTTACTAAAATCGGATGTATTAGAACTCGAAGATACCACTACAACTAAAACTCTTGGACTTCGCTGGAATGCGGGTCTGGACTATTTTTATTTTAACCCCATTAAATAGCCTACCCGAGAAAATATTACAAAACGAACCGTCTTATCGGATATTGCTCGACTATTTGATCCAGATGGATGGCTAGCCCCGAAAATTGTTGTCGCAAAAATGATAATGCAGCAGATTTAGAAAGATCAAATTGATTGGGATGAGAATCTGAAGCCAGAAACCCAGCAAAGCTGGCATTCATTCTTAGATGATTACCAGAATATAAGTCTGATAAAAATCCCCCGATTTGTAAATTATACCCCCTCATGTTCGATAGAACTACATGGTTTTTGTGACGCCTCTGAAAAGGCATATGCGGCAACCCTTTATATTCGCAATACCAACGAATCTGGTCAAATATTTACACACTTACTCCTTGCTAAAACTAAGGTAGCCCCTGTAAAATTTTTCACTTTACCCCGAAAAGAATTGTGTGGAGCCGAACTCTTGGCTAAATTGGTCTCAACTTTTCGGTCTCAAGTTACTTTCAAACAATGCGAATTGTATCTCTGGACTGATTCCACAATTGTGTTAGCATGGCTACAAAAACACCCCACACATTGGAATACATTCGTCGCCAACAGAATTACCTCCATTATAGACAAAGTCGGAAACAGTAGATGGCGACATGTTTACTCTAAGGACAACCCCGCCGACTTAGGATCAAGAGGCATTACTGCAAGCGAATTGCGATGTAATTCATTATGGTGGCATGGCCCTGCCTGGCTCAAACGACCCAGGGCAGAATGGCCTTCAATATGCCCTATTACAGACAATAATGAAGAAGTAAAACCCAGTAAGACTCTCTCAGCTATCGGAAGATATTCTATCTCGTTTTTCTGATCTCTCACGAGCAATGCGCGTTATTGCCTATATATTTAGATTTTTCCATTCCACTCATTCCCGCTACAAACATAACTTTAATTACCCCTCTCACATTCTAAATCAATTAGAAATAAAGAATGTTAAACTTAGATTAATCATGTGCTGTCAAAAACTCCATTTTCCCGAATATGCATTAATTTCTAGTGGACAAGAAATCCCTAAGAAAAGTTATTTACTAACTCCTAACCCGTTCATAGATGCTGATGGCATAATAAGAGCAAATGGAAGACTTTCAAGATGTCAAATGTTATCGTATGAAGAACGATTCCTTAAGATTATCCCCTACTCAGGCCGTTTTACACGTTTATATTTAGAATTGCTACACAAGTACACGATACACGGTGCAAACTCTCTTCTAATTCGTATCGGAATTTTGGAATTTTGGGTACCAAAGCTCAAAAACTTGGTAAAAACTATTATCGTAAAATCTCACTTAAAAAGATAGCCCATGCTCAGTTCTTTACCTTTGAGGAATTCGCCACTATGCTCTCAAGAATTGAAGCCTGCCTTAATTCATGACCTCTCAGTCCAATGAGTGAAAACCCCAATGACATTTTGTGCTCCTCCATTGCTGTCATTCAACGAAAACAAAGCAGAAGAACGCAACGCAACCAACCAGACTGTCGTTTATGTAAAAGGGATCACCCATTACGAAAATGTAAAAAATTTGTCAGTATGACTGTGACTTCCAGACTTAATGTGGTACGAAAATATAAATACTGTCAAAATTGCTTGGCTCACAGTCATTTACAAGTTGACTGCAGCAGCTCCAAATGATGTCGCTTTTGTAGAAAGGCACACCACAACGTCAGATTGGCAGCCCCACCAGAATAAGCAATGTCCACCAAGAGGTTCATCACCAACGATCAGCAATTCTGATGCCTACTATTAGGAGATGATTGGGGAAACATTCGCGGTATAATTAATCAGGCTTCGGAAAATAGCAAGATAGCTGAGTTTCTGCCAGTTCGTTATCACCTACCGATCGACAGAAGTGGTTCTCGTCAAACCTGTAAACTGACTTTTAAACCTCATTTCGTTGATGCAATCGTTACCAAGGACTTACCACAATCTCTACGCTCTAGAGATCTCAATGAGAAGATCGCAGACTCATATAAGAACCTCCATTTAGCAGATCCGGAATTCTATAGAGCTTGTGATATTAACATCATCCTGGGTGCAGATGTGTATCCTCACATAATTAAATCTGCACTTCATCCGGCAACACTCACAGCACCAATGGCCTAAGATACCGAATTAGGTTGGACATTGATTGGTGAAATTCGTATCTAAACACCATTTTTTGTATACCTACTAAAACAATAACTTTCTATTTTTTATTGTACTTAACAAATCCCTTATATACATATACTTATTATACTATAACTCTTGAAAAAATTAAATTGTGAATATATTGATTTTAAATCTGTTGGATTTTTCATAGAAACATAAATTTTTACAATTTTTGAATTTTTATATATTTTTTTTAATTTTATACAAATGAATTGTATTTATTATTATAATTGTTTAAAACCCTTGAATTTATATATCTTGTATCTTATCACACACTGTATCTTATAGATTTTTATTATAATTTATACATATGAACTAAACATATGTTTACCTATATTTACCTATTTGCCGTAAAAATTAACATGTGAGAATTAATGTAAATATTGGAAAGCCATCTCGGCCCTCTTGTGTTTTTTGCGTAACCGCAAGGGGGCCGGGATGTTTACATGAAGAATATTATTTACTTAATTATTTATAATTTCATCTATTTTAATATTAATAATTTGCCCTTATTCTAATCACCATAAATGTACTGGAAATTTTGCGTTTGGTGGTTGTTTTTTCTTAAGCTCATCTTATTGTTATTGATCTCATTTAACTTTCAANNATCACCAACGATCAGCAGTTCTGAGACCAACTGTAATTATATGCCTACAATTAGGCGACGATTGGGGGAACATTCGCGGTATAATTAATCCGGCTTCGGAAAATAGCAAGATAGCTGAGTTTCTGCCAGTTCGTTACCGCCTACCGATCGACAGAAGTGGTTCTCGTCAAACCTGTAAACTG
>MINK01192428.1:0-15121 GCA_001735545.1 Phormia regina | reverse complement strand
ATACAAGGAATTGTTGTTTTTGTAGATGTGCGAGTACTTTGTAATTATACTATGAAATACGTGTGGTTTTTGCCTTGTTGTATTTGTTATAACGAAGCTGTCACCTAATCTGTATTCACCTTGCGTCGAACAAAACAGACCAAGAAAAAAGAATAGCACGTACAAATCCTAAGAATTGTAAGAAATTTATTTTTAATGCTTTTATAAATATAAATAAATTTAATATTTCTTTATAGCACTTTTTTCTTTACTAAAAGTACAAATTTCACCGCTGAAAATATTTACCTTTGTTTGTAAACAAAACAATACATGCAAATTTGACATTTCAGTCCTACACCAAATAAAGAAGCAAAAAATGATCGACTGAGCTTACAATGACACCTTGTTACTCATTGCATCATGGTTATAGGTTATTAACATAAAAAACAACTAGAAACTCAACTCTTTTCATTAGCTAAATAACAAAAATTGCTCTCTTCACACGTATAAATTTGTTCTGTATAACATTTTATAAACACATACAAAGAGTTAGGTTTTTTTAACGATTGAATTAAGTTTTGTTGTACTTTAATTTTACAACGGTTTATTAACGTTTGTTTTAGCACTATATTTTTTGTACAATATTTATGTTATGAATTAATATATTTTTATTCGAAGGAACTGATATATCGGTAGAGAAACTCCTTGGTGTAGTAATTCTTTATAACAGCATAAAAAAACAATTTGTTACTTGGCAAAGCGGATGATCTTCTAAAAGGTTTCTAAATTTTAGCTGTACTCACAGATAATGATGCTGTAATGACTGGCACAAATAGTGGTTTATATAAAAATTAAAGAAAAGTTTAATTTAAAAATTTGTCTTTAAAAGGATTTGTTTTTCATTCACTGCAGTTAGCGAAAAAATTCCTTGTATTTTGTTAGTGTAAAATTACTGCGCACAATGTCAAAATGCTAGAAAATGAATGAGAGAATGGAAGAGAGGAAAAGCAAAAATAAATAGAAAAAAATTTACCTAGGAATACAAAAACAATTTGACAGTACCGTGAGGTGCGTCGATGAAAAAATTGTGAAACTGTTGCTGTTCTTACGAGTATACTTTTTAATTATACTATGCGTTAATAATGAAGTAAATTTAAAAAAAAAAATTTAAAAAATTTCAAACAATAGAAAATATTAATAAATTTTATATCAAAATTTACACATAATAAAAAAGATATAGAAGAAATGAAAAGTTGTTTGAATAATTTAAAACTTTGTGATTGGAAAAATAGAGATAATAATGGATTATTTTGGATAGCATTTTATAAGCTATCATCATTTAATTTGTTATGTTTTCTATATTCAAATGCAGAAATGCAGAACATTAAGTGCAATGAAAAACTATAAATCCAAAACAGAATTTCCCTTAACACTGTAAATTCTTTGATTCATATTAAATACAGCCTTAAGATGCAAAATTCTTGGTGTGAAAATTATATTATACTAGCAAATGTCACTTCAAAAATTAACTCGAATATCACTTATAATATTATATTATCAAAATATTATACGATGTTAGGAATCCTGTTTCTTTGAAAATGAATAGTTTTTTCATTAAATAAGGAATATATTCTTAATATCTTAACAAATGTAACGCGTGTCCACACACGCTTTTTTCGTGTTCGAGCAATGAACAATATTTTGTGCGCACATGCATTTGGATAGCGTGGACCCAACATGTTCATGTTTTGTTCTTGTTCCACATCGTTGTTCACACAATTGTTCGAGAAACCTGTCTACCATCAAACGTCATTTTGCATTCGGAAGCAGAGGCGCTGTATGCAAAAGTATCGAAGTGACACTATCGGCAAACAAAAAATTATGATTTGCCCAATCAAAACAAAATGGAAAAAATGTGTGTATTTCTCTGCCGACGTTTTGTTAATGTAAGTAAAATGCTCACGAAAAAAATTTACCTACGAATACAAAAACAATTTGACAGTACCGTGAGGTGCGCCGATTAAAAAATTGTAAAACAGCTGTTCTTACGAGCATACTTTCTAATTATACTATGGTATTTTTGAAATCAATAGGGCGGCCTGAGCTTTGTAATTAAAAGTGTTAAATTTTTGTTTGTGTTTATATTTGTTTGTTTACTTTTCTGTTGCTGCGTCTTTCTCCTCCCTTTTTATTATATGAATTGTTTTTGTTTTTTAAACAAATATGGTGGAATGTCAAAAGCAAGATTGACATATCAGATTACAATACAAAAACAAAATATATGGGATTTTTGTTTGTATTGTAGTTGTTGTAAAGTTGTCGTTACCTTCTTACGCGCCGTCCACACACGCTTTTTTATGTTCGAGCAATGAACAAAATTTTGTGCGCACATGCATTTCGATAGTGTGGACCTAACATGTTCATGTGTTGTTCTTGTTCGCACATCGAGCCATAATGTCTGCCATCAAAAGTCATTTTGTATGCGGAAGAAGAGGCGCTGAATGTAAAAGTATCGAAGTGACACTGGCGGCAAACAAAAAAATAAGATTTGTTCGACAAATGTTCTGCCCACTCATAACTAAATGGAAAGAATTGTGTGTATTTCTCTGCCGTTGTTTTGTTCATGTGCGAACAAGTATAGACGGTACGTTATAGTTCGCCATATGTAGAACTGCTGCTACCTATTTTATTTCGCCATGTTAATAAAAAACAATTTTTTTTTGGTTTGTTTTCTTCACACGCTTTAATTTATTTGTGTAAATAAAGCGAGCTTATGTGTTCAGTTTCAAGAAAATAAAGTAGATTTTAGTGTTTAAAGTACCAAAAATATATTTTATATTATGCCTCCCCCAAGACCACGGAGTATTGGATGCAGCACTGGAATTGCAACAGCAAGACCGAACCCAAATACTCCAATGTCAGAGCGACAGCAGATGGCACTTTTAATTCAAATGACGGCCACATCGGGTAAGTTTTGTTCTTAGATCATGTATTTGTATGTATTACAATAATAGATTTATGTTACTATAACAAAAAATTCAATAATTAATAATAAAATTATATACTTTACAAAAATAATAAACATGTAGTAACGGAAATAATCAAGATTACCGACACTATACATATTAAAATATATATATATGTATATATATATTTTTTTTTACATTAATAAAGATTTCTGAGTTGACGGCCTTGGCCGGGCTTAAGGACTTGCTTCTCTGGGTATATTGAACACCGGCTCCGCTAAATAAGCTTTTTTTGAATATCACAAAATTGAAATTTTCTTTCCAAGGTATTAATTATATGGCATTAGTATAACTAAGATCAGTTATAAAAAAAAAAATTCGGAGACATTGAAATTTTAAAGGCCTATAATTGATAAACTGAGAAAATGCGGAAAAATCCTTTCCATATTTTATTTGCAATGCAATAAGCCTTTAAGGCCAAGGAACATAACATAGATACAGTGTATGTATGTATGTAGCATTAAATGTATTTTTTTACATCAATTTCAGTTAAAAATTTCTATGAGATCATACAATAAAAATATTCTTATAAAATATAAATTATTATAAAATTTAAATATTTCTCAGTTGTTATTAATCTTTTGAATAATATAAGTTACTATCTTAGTTTTAAAATCTTTGAAAGAGAAAGTAAAAACTCTTAACTCATGTTTCAAATGTGAAAAGACGGGTTATAGGGTGTGAGTAGAATAACTTGTGAGTTATTTTTCCATATAAATGAAAAACACAATTTTGTTTTAAAAACGTTATAAAACTTAACACCTTTTTATTTATTAATAATTAAATTATAATTTTAAATACACTGGGTGGTTCGGATATAAATGTACTTCGGGTAGTGATATTGATCCCCTTATTATTTGTTGCCGATCAATTGACAAAAGGTTGGGATGAAGTTGGCTTTTTTTAATGATATATTTTTTATTAAAATCGCTTGTATAGTGTGAGCGTAAAAAAGATTACACGGAATGTGTTTGCCTATTAATTATATAGATAGATTAAAATTAAAATTTGGATTATTAAATCATTCTGTTGGGAATTTTTGGGTATATTTTTTTCATTTTTTATTGTTAAATTGATTTTTTATTTGACTAGATCTTTTACTAGAAATCAAGTTGAATTTCAATTGAAAAAATAACAAAATATGTAGAAATGGCTAAAAAATGGCTAAATGCAAATAAAAATGGCTAATGGCTAAATTAATTTTTTGGTGGCTAAACTATATTGAAAATGGCTAAATTGGCAACACTGGATTTGATAATTATTTCAGCTACTTTTTTGGAAGCTTTTGACCATCTCCTGCTAAAAGCTTTAATATTTGGGAACACTTCTTAGGTTTTCTTCATTTTTCTTTCCCAAAAAAGTCCAATATCTCTTTATAGGTCTCAGCTCCAGATAATTTTAAGAAATGCCCTTAAGGGTCTCAACTCGAATATATACTACCCCCGCCCGTATGCCTTTTCCCCGAGGTATCAGAAAAAATATGGAGCTCCATTGCTGAAATCAGTCATAATGAACCCATCTGGGAATTCGGTATATTATTAACTTCAAATGGGTATGAAGTGAAAAATTTTTCTCCATTCAATCCGTGTCCTTGAAGAAATTGAATCATCCTCATCCAACTTATCTAGCCAAACTTTAATGCATAACCATTTTCGCAAAACCAACTAATTATCGGACCTAAGCCAACCTACGGATCAAACAGTTTATAGCGATAATTGATAGGAACTTCCTTTTTGTGTCGTTCGAACGCGTTTCAATAGGAATCGACGTTGAAAATAAAATGCATCCAATTAAGCATTCATGCAGACCCAGCATTTTTGAACTACTCGATTCAACAAAAGTTAACAATTTAGCATCAACAAAAGCTTGTGGGAAATCCGTCTAAAATGATTTTTCATTAGAAGTCCATTTTCCAAGCGCTGCTGATGATAAAGCCTGCTACAAGTTGACTCGAGCGATCAAAGCAGTGGAGATATCATGAGTCC
This sequence comes from Phormia regina, assembly GCA_001735545.1. Classification (NCBI taxonomy): domain Eukaryota; kingdom Metazoa; phylum Arthropoda; class Insecta; order Diptera; family Calliphoridae; genus Phormia; species Phormia regina. Next base: position 10,131 of record MINK01192428.1, on the reverse strand, counting down.
CGTTAGTAACGTCGTAACGTACATAACACTTCGAGAATTGTGCAGCAAAAGGGGAACTCAGTCTCAGTATCATCAGCCAAATGCAGCAAAGTAACGTAGTGGCAAGATATGGATAGTGTGTTTGAGGAGTCACACTTGTATATTGAAGTGGAACTAGAATTCGAAGAATTTCTAGTAGAGTCCTCTGTAGTTGGCACGTTTCTATGTAAAATCGTATGATGTTTCTTGCCACAAGAAGAACAACAATGAACGCTGAAGGAGCTTAAGTTGGTTGTTAACCAACATACGAGGATTTTCATACGCTACCTTGAGGTTAGTCCATGCTAATTCGAAACCTAAATTCGAAAGAGGATATTTCGAAACAATTTCCTTAGCCTCTCCACTCGTTTTTCGTAGGAGATGGTAAAGTTTCTAAATATTACTAATACGCGAGCTATTTATATATAGAGCCGTAAATAAGTCCCTAAAAGCTGGCCAAGAAAGATAGTCGCCCTCAAACATATCGACATCACATGGAGGTAAAGTTAAATTGTGACCCGAACTTCACTTCATTCATATTTTGATTCATTATAGGTGAATCGCTAGATTTATTCGTTGAAGCATATATATGCCACTTTTCATGAATCCACGACAAACAACTGATCTATGCATTATACGTGGTCTTATATTTCGATGATGTTGCATCGACATCATCAGACTCTACATCGTCAGAGGTATTGAAATAATCTAGGCACTGTTCATATGTCACTTTAACTTTATCCCATAAAAGTTTCAACTCACTACCATGAAGCTCTAACGCGAAAACCGTATGCACTTCTTCCTTAATATCATTAAAATTCGCCTCAAAAGCGACAAGAGCATCTGAAGCTGTAATAAATTTATCTAATATATATATATATATCTTTTAAGTGTTTGGAAATAAAAAACTAACCGTACAAAATTTTTTATTTTAAATAAAAATACAGATTAATGTAAACATTGAAGACATTTTACAATTTCTATAAAATAAAAAATGGACCCGAATTCAAAAACAAAAGAAAAGTGTTAACTGAATATACTTTTGTAATATCGTTCGTTTAAATTAAAAAACTTTTCTATTTTCGTTACAAATAAAGTGCCAATAAGAAGGATAGACATATATTTTTATATACTCATCCCTCTCTGCAAATCACTACGATTTAACATTGATTTTAAAAATTGTCCGTGTTGTTTAATTATTAAAATCAACTGATTCCCGTCTGTTATAGTCTGTGGTCTTCATCTTAGAATACTTATTGAAATTTATTATTATTGAAAAATTGAAGACCATGGTACATATTTCACTTCAGTTTACCGATTTGGAACTAAGGAATTTTTGGGATTTTAGTTGAAGACTTTATGATAAAATTTTTTATAATTAAATAAGTAGAATATTGAAACTTAGCATTTCCAAACTATGCTGCTTCCGGAAAATTGGGAGTTAAACTAAAAAAATGAGCAAAGTGTCACTTTATTTTCTAGCACTTACCCAACACATTTAAAGCACTCTTCAGTTATAATCTGGACGCATATAACTATTAATAACTTTTGATTAAAACAAGAGAATTAAATGCTTAATATCAGAAATAAAAGACTGTTTATTATTGTTTAAAATTATAATTAAAAAAAATTAATTTCTTTATTTCGAATGAAATTTCTTGCATGTTTCTTTATGCTTAGTATTAATTTCTGCACAACTTTCCTTTGAACTAGAGCAGCATATTTATAACAAGCTGTTCTCATAGAATCCTGCACAACTTTCCTATGAACTAGAGCAGCATATTTATAACAAGCTGTTCTCATAGAATCCTCATTTTTATTAACCTTGGTAATCTTCTTCAATTTAGATTTAAAATAGCCCAACATTTTTCAATTGGACGAAGTTGTAAACAATTTGGTAGGTTAAGCCACTTGGGTACAAAATCGATGTAATTATTTTGGTACCATTTTATCGTGGAATTGGAATAGTGACAAGATTCTAGGTCCGCCCAGAACTTATACGGTGACTTATGAAACCTAATGAAAGGCAACAGTCGTTTTTGTAAACATTCCTTTGTATAAATTTCTGACGTCATTGAAAAGGATCTGACAAAAGCCTTGCACATCAACCCGCAGCTGCAAATTGCTTGCCAAATCCGAAACTTTTTACCAAATTTATCCATTTTCGTGTATTTAAATTTGTCGTCTACCTTTTCACTGTTGGATGAAACATAAAATTTTTGACCTGGTATTTTATTAAAGTCGTCTTTTACGTATGTTTCGTCGTCCATTACGATGCAACCGCTAAATTTGGTTAACATATTACTGTATAATAATTTGGTTCGTATTTTGCTATTGATTCTCGATTTTCTGTTCTGTTTGGGTATTTAATAGTTCGATATGTTTTTAATCTAGCATTTACGCTAATTTATCGTATAGTACTTCTGCTGGTTTACATTTTTTTACCACGATCAGCAACAATTTTTTGTATCTTATACCAGTCTTTTTTACATTTCACTTTTTTCTTTCTATAGTCAAGGTTTCCTCATATCTTTTTCAAACACTACACACCGTACTTTTAGAAATTTTAAGCGATTTTCTAACTTAGAGACCAAGTTGGATTTTCATTAAATTTGTGCAGAATATTTTTACGAGTTTCAAGTTCCATCGCGTGTATTTTCTTTAAACCTCAACAGAATCGAATGAAATTTATGACATATATCGGTACATCGGTGTTAAATAACATACTTCAAAAGTTTTCTATTTCTGCTACCAGAGGCGTTTAGATTATAACTGAACAGTGCTTTATCATAAACATGAAATGCTAACAATTTAGAAATTTCTTTTGTCCATAAATTTAAACAATATAAATCGACAAATAACTGGACACCAAAAAAGTTACCCATAATACATTTGGAGGACAATTATTATAAATTATATGCCATGAGAAAAAAAACGCACTTTATTTATATGTATTAATTAGATACCATAAAATAAGTAGCTCCCCAACTACACAAACATTGATCCTAATTTGATGCCAGAAAAAAATATAAATAATTTTAATTATTTACACTGTAGTAAAAATGGACACATTTTTGTAACTGATTATGTTTTAGGCGATATCTTCTTATCATCTAAAGTATAACAAAAAGTAATTCATAGTATTAATTCATGATGAATTCATTTAATGTCATGAATAGTAAAAAGTGTTAAAATTAATTTAGTTTTTGCAAAAATTAAAATGTGTATTCTGTATTTCTAAGTACGTAGTTTCTATATTCATCATTTTTATACCCTACATCACCAAAGGTGTAGGGTATACCGTAGCTTGGGGTATTATGTGTTTGTGCAAATATTGTAACGCAGAGAAAAAAATTTCTTACACCCACCTTAAAGTATATCGATCGACTCAGAATCACTTTTTGAGTCGATTTAACGATGTCCGTCCGTCTGGTTTGCTGGACGGCTGGCTGTCCATGTAAAGCTTTTGCGCAAAGTACAGGTCGTAATTTTAGTGATAATTTGATGAAACTTGGTACATATGAAGCCTATCGATTTGGGTCATGATCGGCCCATTATTTCACCTAACCCCCATACAAATGTTCTCCCGGAATAGAGTTTTAACACCCAAACATACCTTAAAAATTGAAATATTTTAATGAAATTTAACATAAATAAGTTTTAGATAAGCATAAATCCATGTGCCAAATTTTATGAAGATCGGTCCATAATTTACCATAGCTCCTATATGAACCACTCTTTCGAAAATCACGTTAACGTGCATGAATCCCATAAAAATGTCAATATTAATTTAATATTCGACACTTATAGCACTTATATAAGTATGATCAGTCCATAATTGATCATATCTCCCATATAAGACCCAATTGGGGGAATCACAAAAAGTGCATAAATACATGTGAGTATCGACATAATATTCTACAATAGTATGTTTTTATTTTCCACCTAATACAAGTATGGGTCCATAATTGGTTCCTTCCCGAATTTTTGTACACATAGGCAATGGTGTAGGGTATCATATTGTCAGTCTTGACCGACTATACCTTCTTCTCTTGTTTATATATACCTTAGTATTTCTAATCGGTTTTATTAGTTTTTTCTTTATCTAATTAAAGAACAAAATTATATTTCTCCGAAAAAATGTTCGAATATTCTTTGAAAAGACGAAACCTTAAGCATAAAGGAAGGCTTCAGAAACTTGAAAGCAGGGTTTGAAAAGCTCAAAGCTTTCTTATTTGTTGGCTATATTCGTACATAATAAAATTTCATTGTAGCACTGTCTCATGTATTTTAGAATTTAAACATACATATAAACAAATATATTTGTGTATGTAAATTAGGGTGGGCCCAAAATGAAAATTGTCGATGTTCCCAGCTCAAATAAAAATTTATTTCATTCTAAGATATCGTTTCTAAAAATTTTGGTCCTAACATTATCCTTTAGTGAGATGGGTACGAATGGAAATAGGTCCTTTTTTCGAGATTTTCGGATTTTTTTTTTCATATTTCTGCTAAAGGAACCATTTGAAAATTTGGTATCACAAGAAAGCACTTTCGGACATAATAAAAATTTAAAACTAAGTTCAAAATTTTGCAATTTTTCATGAATATAAATTTTTTCAATTTTCAAACTTGTTTAATATTTATAAGAATTTTTCAAAACATAATTTCAATCATATACAAATGTTTCTATATAGGAAGGATGTGTATGAAATTAGAACCACAATACGCGTATTTTTCTAAGCTTTTTAATGATATATAATACTTCATACTTCTTTTAAGAAACAACAAAATAAAATAAGTTTAAACAAAATACCCATAAAAATTATGCCAAGAAGTGTCTTTGTTTACTATTGCTCATGCATACACACAGAGTGTGTGAGTGTGTTTACTATTGCTCATACACACACACAGAGTAATTTGTTATTCTAAATCTCAAAAACAAAATCTCTCTCTGTGTGTTACTTAGCGGGCATAATTGTATTTCACTTAAACTTACTTTATTTCATTGTTTTTTTAATAAAAGTATAAAGTGTTATATATCATTGAAAAGCTTATATTATTATACGTATTTTGATGCTAAATTCATACAAATCCTTGACATATAAAAAACATTTGTATTTGAAGGATGTTAAGTTTGAAAACAATTCTAATAAACCTCAAACATGTTCGAAAATTGAAAAACGGAAAAAACCATTTCGGTATAAGTGCTAGAGGATTACATTGTATTTTTTTGGTCCTATTGCTTTTAATATTTATGTGTAAACAATTTTAGATTTTTAAATTTTTTGTAAAAATTTTAAAATTTTGGACTTATTTGCATCTGATCCTAAATTTTTCTTTAATCATTAAATGCGCTTCTCAAAGAACTTTCTTGTGATACCAAATTTCATATGATTTTTTTTGGCAAAAATATAACAAAAAAAAAAATCTAGTAACTCAAAAAAGGACCAATTTTAATTCGGATCTATCACACGAAAGGATAATGTCAGAACTAAAATTTTACGAAACGATGTATGAGAACGAAGTAGATTTTCATTTGAGCTGGAAACGTTGATACTTTTCATTTTGCGGTCACCCTAATGTATATCCTTTATATTCCTTTTTTTAATGGTTGGTTGAGAATACATGTTTGTTGCTTTAACCATAAACCAACAGCCTTCAAGTACTTTTTACAAATTCGTTGGCAATGACATTCAGTAAAGAGTTTCTACTTGATGCAATTGTAAAATACAAACTCATTTCATTATTTGGAATAAAAATTAAAATACACAGAGTGCATTAATGAGAAAACAAAAATTGTGGTAATGATTAACAACAAGTGTCATTTCATATGACACTTAAAGCAATAAACATATACACATGTATGAATGGCTGTGTCTCTTAGTAAAAGAGCAATAATATTAAAATTAATGTTAAGCAGGAAAAACCAAAGCAAATGATAAAGCTATAGACGTAAAAAATGGGTAAAATAATAAAAATTGCATTTTAAATTACTTTTTTTTAATTAAATGTAAAATTAAAAAATACCAACAAATGTTCAGAGAAAATTGTATGTAAAATTTTTGTATAGTTCGACTACATTTACATTTTTCAATACTTATGTAGATAGGTGCATAATTATTTAACGCATAATATTTAAAATAGTGATTTATGGCGAAAACCGAGGTGAATTCATGTTTTTAATGCTTAGCAAGGTAGACGAGGGAGCATTCGCCACTTCTTTTAATAAAACCCCCCGCCAACATTTTCTATCCAAATTTGATGTAAAGTGAAACCTCAAGTTGCTAGATATAGCAGAATATGATATCATTTTCTTATCCAAGAAGTGTCACCGTTTGGGAAGAAGTGTGCAGCAGTTCTAATGCCTTTTGGGTGACAGTATTTATGGTATTTTTTAGGCATCGAAATGGTGTAATTTTTAAGTGACTTTTTCGACATATATTTAGTACTAAAAATGAATAATAAATAGATCAAAAATCGAAATGAATGTAATTTTTTATTGTAAATTTGTTTACTATTTACAAAATAAAATATTGAGAATACTAAAAAGAGTCATTTTCCTGATAGTGGATAAAACTATCACCCAATTGTTGGCAGGACCTGTGTTCCAATATTTAGGCCCTTTTATTTGATTATTACGTTCCTGGGGTAAAAGTTACATCTGGTAAGTCAGCAGTGTTGCCAGTTTAGCCTTTTTATTTTGCTGTTAGCTATAACATTTTCGGTAGGTCAGCAGCAGTGTTAGCTTTTTTATTTTGCTTTTTTCCTGGCCTTTTTTGATTCTTAATATATATTTTTTATTCTTAATTGAAAGCATATTGAAAATAATTTATAATAATTAACTCAATGTTGAGCAACTAGAGGCCGAAATAACTTGGATGTCTTAATGTATGCGGATTTTCATGGCAGAGTCTGTCGTTTTTCGTTTGGAGAGGTTGATTGGTCTTCATCTACGTACTGCAATCAACCCTAATCTGTTATTAGCATCTCAACATGCCTATATGAAAGGCAGGTCTATCGAGACTACATTACATCCGCTTGTAGAGCATTTAGAACATGCATTAGTTGCCTGCCGCGACATAGAGGTGTCTTTAAATAATGTGAGTCAGGAGGCTCTTCTCTTCTTTGGAATATCGCCATAAGCCCACTACTCAGGGAACTAGACGAATGATGTTGCGGTTGATGTATCTGGATACTTTGTCTCAACGCCAGCAACGGAGCACTACTAGTGGCCTCAGTGTGAATCCATGAAAAACAGAATATACAGTATTCCATCTTTCCCATTACTAAGCGTAAATGGTGCTGAGTTGAAGGTGACATATAGTGCGAAGTATCTAGGGATCAGAATACAGGAGCCAGTATGTATGTGTAGGAAAGCCACTGGGAAATTTTATGAAATAAATCCCAAGAATACAAAATGGATTTTAAATTGCCGGACATCTCTAAGCGAGATGACGAGGCATACAAACCTGGAGCTAGTCTAAGTTAGGAGTCACTCAAATACCACGGGTAATTTTTTTGCGGACAAACTGGCCAGCATTGGTTCAGTTCTTTGGCATGAAAAAGTAGATCTATTGGTCGGCGTTCCGCTCTCCTACTGCGGAATCTATCGACGATTGCACAAGATAAGTGGTCAAACCTGTCAACATGCTTAACATCGCGATAAATAAGGTTCCATTTTGATGGATTTCAGTAAAACCTCATATTGGGACTACCCAGAAGTCGGTTATGTATTCTTGACTTCTGTGGAAGTTGCTTTGATGTAGAAGAGGATGAGACAGTGGAGACTTCCTATGTCACTGTCCGATCCTCAATGAAATAGGGACCGCTTATTTCGGCAGTGCGAATGTGCATGTACTGTTGGATCTCATGGACATTGATATCAGAGCGATCAATTCCTTCATACATGCGTCTGTTTGGTTCGATTCGGACGTAGTTTCGGGCACATGATCCCTTAGGGTATCACAACGTGACCAAATTGTACCTACGTGAGTTATCTTGTAACTGTTCTGGCAGCAGCACAATCAACCTAATTTCGCATTAAATAGTGTTCCGACTATTTAATGCGAAATGTTAAATCCAATGCAGGTTTGAAATCATTAAAGTTCAAAAAGTTCCAGACAGGAATGATACAAAAATGTAGAAAATAGAGCATGGAAATTAAAATCAAATTTCATACAAAAATATTCATGTTGTATAATAGAGGAAGCTTCTGGCCAAAATTTTTATGTTACTAGTGCTAGAAGCAGTGTTAAACTTTAAAAAAAGTCAGAAAGAGCTAAATGTCCGAAAAAATAAATCCAGAAAAAAGCTAATATATTGTCTTAATAAAAAATACAATTATTTGTTAGTTCTCATCAGTTTTTGGTATTTCATAAAGATTTATTAGTGAATTTCAAAAAGTAATTATAATATTCTCCTAGAATGAAGAAATAATTTAGATTTTTGTGGGAATTAATACAAAAAGATACTTAAATTTGTGATTTTTTTAAATATTTTTTTTTTTAATTTTAAGACTTTTTAAAGCTTTTAAAAAAGCTAGAAGCTAAAATGAAAAACAAAAATAAAAAATTTAGCATTAAAATGCTAAACTAGCAACACTGGCTAGAAGAAATGTTACAGATAAGTTTGTAACCCAAAAGCAGACAAAATTTCATAAAAAATTCCTGATATGGCAAGTTTTATGCAGTTGAGGCAAAAGAAACCATCGTCATTTGTTACAGTTGGCTCAGAAAATATTTGCCAAAAAGTCTTTTCCTTTCATAAGAGATCACAAAATGTTCACATATTTTTGGCCTAATTTGGCATCATCTCACTATGGTAAGAACAAACAAACCAATCACATTCTTTTGAAAAAGGTGTCCCAAAATATCGAAGATTTTAAAGGGAGATATGCAAACTGTTCCACTAAAACAACTATTAAGTCTCTAATGGAAGGGGTGCAAAAAATGTTCACGATTTAGTAAATAGAGATAAAAACTATAAAATGGTATTTTTCTGTTAACTGTAATATATTATCAATTAAACAAACAAGAATCAGGACTCTAATATCAACCGTTTCGAAGTTATTTAAATTTATATATGTTAAGATTTTTCGATCGTACTCCTTATGTAGTTTGTATACATGTTCTGTCGTGGGAAGTTGTCTTTTGGGTGCTACAAACATCAGAACAAGCGATGTTTGTAGCACCCAAAAGACATTGACCTCCTCAAATTATACTAATCAAATTAGAATCAATTTCTGAATCAGTCAGTCTATCTGGCGCTCGGTCTACCTGTCTGCATGTATTTCGGTATGCTGTTTGTGTGTCCTTCCATGTAAAGATTGTAATCAAATTACAAGTCGCAATATTGAAACAAGAAGCCTATTGAAATTGGTTATTCCGTTATTTCACATAGCCCCCATAAAAATGTCCTCCATCCCGGAAAAGGAGTTTTACGATCGTAAATCCCTTAAATATAGCAATATTTAAATGAAATTTGCACAATTGGAAACAGAAGCACACAATGTTATAGGGTAATATTTGGTGGAGCTTGAATGTCTATATCTTTCTTTCTAGTCTTAATCTTAATATTTTATTTGGAATCAAATAAAATTATTTCTCTTATTTGATAATACTTTTAATAATTGTATTTTAAAACTAATACATACACACATAAATATACTAGAATGTATTCACGAAGGAAGAAAGTATGTTTCAGTTCAAATTCTTTTCAAAACTAATGAAAGTTTCAGTATGTGGGTACATGCATGTTTTTGGGTTATATTTTGCATAATTTAAACACTGTTTTGTTGCTATGAATATTTTGTGGTTAAAATACAAGCTTAATTCTACAAATAACTATACACATACATATGATCAGACCCGTACTTATGTGAATATCTGCGAAAATATTTCTTAAAAACGCGGTAAAACATAACATAACTAATAACAACATGCTTTAGTTGTGGCTGGTCTGGTTTAACCAAGAGAGCTAGAATTTGTTGAGGGAGTATGTATAAGTAGGTATATAACAGAAACTTCATATGTTTGTAGTTGCTACATAAATTTACATTAGTGTTTCCACAAAAAACAAACAAAAAAAAAAAAAAAAAAAAAAAAAACAAAA
>MINK01192427.1:77122-99138 GCA_001735545.1 Phormia regina | reverse complement strand
ATATATATTATGATTCAGTGAACCATATTAAAATTTTGATTGTGTGTAATCATTGAATGATAAAGCGGAATCATAAACCTTGCTATTATTCAAATCAAAGAGAAACGGCTGTACAATCACTGAATAGTTGTGGTGATCATGTTGTAGCCATGTTTTTTCTCTGCGTGTGCTTTTTTTTTTTTTTTAGTTTCAAAAATTATATTTTCCGTCCCTGTAATAAATATATCTTCTCATTTTTAAGACAATTCAAGCTTTAGTTTGCATTTTTATTTAAACTTTCTATATAATATTTTTATTAAAAGATTTAGAGCTTAAAAACATTTTTCATTACATCTTACCGACCCCCCCAGAAAAGTCCTAACGGACGCCTTGTGGGTCGCGGACCCCCATTTGAGAACCGTTGATGTAAAGTCTATTAATTAAAAAAACGAAATTAGTCCTACAAATAATTGGCCAAAGAATTTAATATTTGCTGTCAAACTGATTCCAATGTTATTAAATAATATCGGGAGAATTCGACTATTGATTCGACATGATTTTTTGAAGGCTAACAAAATTTAAAGCATATTAAAAAGAATTTCAAACATATCTTTTAGAAAGCCATGCCTGTGAGCTCAGTAATCAAGCAAGTTGCGAAAAGTTAATGCTAATGTTCAAGACTGGAATGCTGCATCAAAATTTAAAAGCCAATAATAGGGCATGGAAATTAAAATTAGGTTTTATACAAAAATTCTCATATTGCCGAATGCACGACAAAAAAATATGTACTGAATGATTTTTTTGCCACTGGTAAACATTTTTATGTTAATGATTCTCGAGGATATGTTGAGAAATCACAAAAAAAAAAAAATAATAATAGTAATAAAAAAATAATAAACATTTTCAGAATAGGGGTATTTTAACGGCAAATATGTAAGAAAATAATTCACAAAAAGTACTAATTTTAAAGCAAGGTACCTATATCAAAATTCTAATCTTGAGAAAGAACAATTAACTAAAAATACATTTTAAAGCAAAGGTACCATTTTGTTAAAAAAAAAATTGCGCTAATTTTAAATAAATCACATATTAAATAAAAAAGAAAATAAAGATGATATTATCAAAAAATGCCAATCAAAATAGTACCAAATTTTGAATGATTATTAGCTAAAAAAAATGAAAATTTTCAGGAAAATATAACCATCCTCCCAAAGGTATAAAAGAAATCTTGATTTTTCAAAAAAGTACCACATTTCGAAAAGTAGAAATTTTTTATTTTTTACAAAATTTAAAAAAGTACCAAATTTTACAAGAATATTAATTCAAAATAGAAATTAAAAAATAAAAGAATTATACAGGGTCAATAAATAAACATTTGAAATATGTACTAAATTTAAAAACGTACTAACACAAAAAATATTACATTTTTAGTAAAAACAATATTAATTTTGGAAAAAGTATTAATCTTTAAAATTGTTGGTCCGATTTTAATGAAATTTCAGACAGTGTTTCATTTGTTAATGAAAGTCCCAGGTCTTAAAATAAAATATTAATTGGCGACTAAGAATACCTAAGTTCGTAAGTTACTTGTGGTGTAATGTTGTGATCATTAATTTCGACACAAGTAAAGGTAAAGTAAAGACATATTATACATCAATATATAGGAAATTATGTCTTATTTTCAAAAATATATAGAATTATTTATAACAAAAAATGTCGTTGTGTAAAATTGGTTTCTGTGCAAATTATTAAATTTTAAATTTGGAATAACATTTTTGTTAGTTAATATTTTTAAATGAAATTTTGCATCTGAGTTGATTTTTTGGTGCTTTGGTAATAGAAATGTTTGCTCCCCGATATAGGTTGGGAAGAAATAGACAAAAAATTTCATTTTAGGAATTTTTTGAAAGTTTTTTTTTTTTTTTTTTTTTTTGTTTTTTTTTTTTTTTTTAAAATTTTTTTTTTTTTTTTTTTTTTGGATTTCTATTGAAAAACACAAAAAAGTCCAAATGTGTTTTTCTTTATAAATCCCAAAAAACTTTGTCAAAATTCCTAAAATGAAATTTTTTGTCTATATCTTTCCAACCTATATCGGGGAGCAAAAATGTCTATTACAAAAAACTTAGAAGCATATTAAACTTTGTAAGAAATATATAAATTTTTCAATTTCAGCCAAATCGAAAAGGAAAATTAAGGAGAAAATTGAAAAATCATAAAAAAGTAAATTTTGAGGGCCCCTGCTGCATGAGGAATTAAAGTTTTTAACAGTTTTTTTTTCTTGAAACAATTCCTTATAAAGTAGTCTTTCAGAAAAATGTAAATACTATATATGTTACTTAAAACTACTTTTTTCAAACAAAAGCTAAAAATCGACTTTTCTTCAAAATTCAAATGCATTTAACTTCTGATTCCGTAAACATTTTTTCAACACAATTTGTCTATTTGTCGTTAATAAAATAAAAAAATAAAAAATATTTCCAAAAAACGCGAGTGAAATTATGTTTATGTAGAAATCAGAAAAATATATATCATTTTACTATATATTTTTAGGAGTCGATGTTGTTATTATTGAAAATATGGGTATTTTTTGAAAATTGCCTCTTGTGACTAAGTTTACCGGTAGGCTGAATTATTTTTTGAAGAACCTTTAAGAACATATTGATCTATATAGTTTTATTCACTGAAGTGCCAAACATTAAAAATCATTTTCTTTTACAAACGCAAATAGATCAACTTTTCATCCAAAATTGAAAATTTTTGACCGCTGTTGTAGGATGAACGTTCAGAACTTTTAAAATTTATTCCATAGATTATTGACGTAGATATGAAACTTTAAAAAAAACTCAATTGGAAAAAATTACTCAAAAAGGCACATGTACAAAAATTGTTTTTGTTTTCAATGATATTTTTTACTAACACATTCTTAGACTTAGGTTCTTTTGACAATCGGCTTAGGATTTTGAAAACTGAAATTCATATCTATGTTATAATATATGATTTATTCTTTCAACTTTTCTTGGGGTCATGTCTTTCGAAAAATGTCAAACATTTTTAAACTTTTTGAACAAATTTTGTTAATAAAGTGAAATATATAAAGTTGCATTTTTGGTAAAAAATTGCAAATTTTGAGACCAGTTTTGAAATTTTTATTTTAACAATGTTTTTCTTGTTATCGAATTGAGATAACTAAAGAAAAAATTTATTAGCATAATTTGGAAAATTGTGGAGAATTGCAGCATATTTTTAAAAAAATTTTGGAGATTTTAGTTTAAAAGTTAAGGCCAAAAATGAGAAATTAATTTTTTGTTAAATTAAATATCTTTCAAACCATACGAGATAATTTTGCATATTTTTTTGCTTGTCTTGCTTAGGAGAATTAAAAAATGTAAAAATATCGGTTAACATTTGTAAAAGTTATAAGCCCGATATATTTTTCACTTTCGATGTAGTCAAATTCGGCCTACTGTAGCGTCGCCTGTGCTGCAGCTACATACTACATTTTACAATATTCTGAAAGTCTAGTCTCCTCAGTCTTTAAATTATATTATCTTTAAAAACAGAATCAATAATATTTTTTTTGAATATTAAGATAAAATTACAAACCAATTGTTCAAGTTAATATTTTCTATTTTTCAAAAAAATATTTATATTTTATTAATTTTTTAATTAATTAATTTTTCCAAAAAATATTTAAAAAAATATATATATTTTATTTACATGAAGGTTTGTCTTTAACAATTTACAGACCTTTTCTGAATCATACCTTGGACTATTTGTCATCATACAACTATGGGTATGCAAATCAAATTTCATATTAAAACTTATTTTTTATGTTTATAGACTTGAAAATAAAATCTTAAAAATATTTAACAACTTTATTTTTCACATCACTTTAAATTTTTGCAACAATCAATCATCCGACACACAACCAACATTCAATCATGCAGAAAAACAGAAAATTTAGAAAAAAAAACAGATTTGATTTAAAAAAATAAAAAACCAACAAGATAAATTAATGGGACTCAAACATAAATCTCAAATTAAAAGGCCAATTTAAGACAAACTGAACAAAACTTTCAAACATTTAATACTGGCAATGATGGTGGCGAAGGCTGACAAACTATACATACATACATTCATACACATTTACTACTAAACTATTTACATGACATTCGAGTACTAGTGCAAAAGTACCAAGAAAAGAAAACCCACATTACAATTTCAAAAAAAAAACTCCTTTGTTAAGGTATAATATAAAATACATCCAACAATCATCTATCTACTTTTATAACCTCAAATGTACTGTGGCAATGTAACATATCGCATTGTTGTGTTTACTCGAATGACTGTTAAAGGTATTTAAGACAATCTATATGCATCAGTGGATGACTGCAATATGCTGCAAGCTTTTTTTTTCAAAAACACACACCTTGTTTGCTTTAAGTTTTGATGGAAAATAAAGTTGACCTAAACTTTTTTTGTGATTTGATTTTTCTTTTTCTACATTTAAACTCCAAATGGTCGTCGGCATATAATTGACAATAACGACAATGGCGATGACGACAACGCACCTTTAAACGCCCACGTGCCAAATTAACGAAGAAAAAAAATCTTATTAGTCCCCAAAAATAAAACAAACAAAAGAAACATAAAAACCAACTGTCCCCAGAAAAAATTAATTGAATAAATTATTGGTGTATGAGTGTGCATTTAGATTTACATACACACACACGCACGTTTTTGTTAATGTGTTGGCATTTATGCTTTGATTCATTTATGCTGCATCCATTATTGGATGGTCAAAGAAATCTTTTCTTTTAGAGTAGAAGAGAAAAATGTTATAAGTAGGAATAAGTTGAAAAAAAATGTCTCTATTTTAAAAGAAACTTTTGTTCATAAGAGTAGCTCACATCTAAATTAATTTCTACTATATTTCATAATTACTATTGTTTTATTACTTATGAGAAATGATAAAAAATTTTTAATATTTTCTAAAACACATATCCCTTGAGCGATTTTCGATTACCCTTGAGCGATTTTCGATTACATTAAACTGGTCGACAAAATGCTATATTTAGTCCCAGAAAGTTTATTTTTCTAAAAGTACAAAGTAATATGTTTATATTTACATGCAAAGAAAAATCATTTTGCAATATGATCGTCCCAAAAATTTTATTTTTACCGCAATAATAATATTGTGATTATAAACATTAATTTTGTTAAATATATTTAATTTTAAAAGTAATTTGGTTTTAGCACTTTTTTGTTCACAATTTTTCAATCAAATTGTTGGTTCAACACGGTTAACAATATTTTTGAGTTTGAATCACATTATGATTATTAAAATTCTGTGAATAGCTATCTTCAAAATTAATTTATATTAAATATCATACTTATCATTGTTTTATTACTTGTAAGAGAAGATCACAAAGGTTTCTATATTCTCTAAGTGATTTTCCCTAACCTTTGTTCCACAAAGTTCTATATTAGTCCCAGAAAGTATATTTTTCTAAAAGTTAAAAATACATGCAGAGAAAAAACATTATGCAGTATTATTCCCCCAAAAAAAATGTATTTTGACCGCAATAATATATTGTGATTCAAACGTTATTATTGTTAAATATATTTGATCTTAAAAACAATTTGATTGCAGCAATTATACTTTTTTTTAGTCAATTTTACAAGCAATTGTTGGCGTTAAACACATTAAACCATATGATTAATTTGGAATCACATTATGGTGGTTAAAATTCTATGAATAAAACATAGTTTTCAACACCTTGAAAATATATTGTATTTCGAAATATGGTTCCCCCAAAAATATAATTTTCTCCTGGTCCATGGTCCACACATATATTTCTTATCAATAACTTATTAAATTTCATAAATTTGGTTTTGCTACCTATATTTATGATCAATTACAAATGTCGTCAAAAAATCCTCTACCAATGACGAATTGTTGAACTTGATGAATTTTGATGTGCTAAACACAAATTTGTTTCAGTTTTTTTCCAACTGGTCTGGCATTGTTTTGTTAGACTTGTCTAATATTTCGCCCATAATGCCCTTCATGGATGTTTTAGTACGAATTTTTCTCTAAGAACACGAGCTAACTGATACGAAAAATAGTTTTTCAAAACTAAAAGTGATGTTGTGAAGTGACTGAGCCAACCACTATATCCGATCTTCATTTAAAACTGAGGAAAGATACCAAAAATACAGTTTTTAAAAAGTAACCGGGTAACGTGTATAAATTTTAGGCGTCATTGCAGTCATTGTTAAAATTTTTGCATCAAGTGGTACGGACTCAGTGACCGTCGTATTTTTCATCGATGCAACTATTATTTTGCATAGCAAATTTCTAAAGTATTCATTCTCTTTAACTCGATTTTCGGATTTATAAATATTTTTTTTGAAAGCAACAACAAAACTTCCCTTTATTGCAAGTAAAAATTGTACAAATAGCACTATTTTGCATACAGCTTTATGTCACATTTAGACTGTAACTCAAAAACCGTTTTCACGATTTGGATAAGTGATACACCAAAACATGCATAAAAAATTTTCTTCATGATATGTTTACAATATTTTTTATTCGAATAACTATTTTAATTTCGATAACAAATTTTTTATACGAATAAGTTTTAAGTTTTCAATATTACTTTTAAATCAATTTGGGTTTTCATTCAAATATTTAGACGGAGTTTTAAGTCGAATTTTCTGAACATAAATTTTTAATCAATCTGTTTTTTTATTCGAGTAATTATTAGGGTATTTCATTCGATTATTTAATATGAAAAAAATCTCGACCTAATAGGAAAAACCTGAAAGCAGATTTGTGTTTAGCATACGGAATTCCATTTAGTGAATATATCTTTTTGAAGGAGATTTTCTTTTCGATCAGTGGTATAATAGAACTTGATCTGTCGATACTTCCAGCTTTGATTTTAATGAAGAATTTAAAAAGCGTAATTATTAGGCAGACACTAAATGTTTAAAAATTGTATTTTTATTAAATGTCTATATCCCCAAACCAATATACAAATTTAGATGAAATGAATGCCTTTACATATTTTGATTTAACAACAAGACCAATGAAAAACAAACCAAACATGACCAAGAAAATAAAATAAACACCAAATGACAATTGAAAATTGATGGCCATTCTGTCTCTTATTTCAATTTAACTGAATTTGATTTAAACATTCACTGTCATATGAGGCGTTTAAAGTACAAACTATTTATGTTGAACCCCATAGGAATATATTCAATAAACAACATAATAAATGTTAACTACGAAACGTAATATAAAAATTAAGTTTCAGTTTCTTAATTATATTGTAGATCGAAAGTATTTAGATAATTAGATAGTTATATATATAATTGTTTAGGGTTTAAAATTGTTATATATTAGAACTACATATATTTGCATTCTCCATTCTCTATTGGGTATTTCAAAAAAACAAAAAAAGTGTTGTCATTGGAATATGCAACATTTATGTATAAACTGCTCCCTTCTTTTCGATTGTGTAAATTGTTTACACTGAGTCTATGTATATTTTTTTTGTATGTCAACGCCCTTTATTTGTTGTTGCTGTCTATCTACATACATTTTATTATTAAAAGTTTAAATTTAATTTCAGTTTTGTTATAAATAATTTACTTTTTATTTTATTGTTTTTACTTTTCTACACACACATACATACATACATACATACATATATACATATTTAGTTTGTAAAAGTCAATGACTTGATTGCAACTTGACAATTAGCGCTTTGACAACTCTTACTAACTTGGCATTACTTGACTTTATATTTTTCAAAAAAGTTATGCTCTAAATGTAGTTGATTGTTGTTAATTTTTTGATTTCATTTTTTTGAAACGGTCAGGCCTTTTTTTTTTTGGTTCACCGAAAAAAAATAATAATAATAATAAAATAAAAAATCAAGAAAACACAGAAAATTACAATGTATTTTTTTCATAATAACTGACCATATTTTTTCTTCTTGTTGGTGACATACTTTTACTTCTCTTGAAGGCATTTGCATTCATTAAAAACAGTCAATCAAATGAGCTCAATATGGGAAGTATAACCAACAGATAATTAAAACAAATATTTATGTAAATAAATATGAAGCAAACATGGCTATTCTTCATCAGATCTACTTACTTTGCTCTCTGATCTGCTTACTTCTCTAATACTATATTTGCCATCG
This sequence comes from Phormia regina, assembly GCA_001735545.1. Classification (NCBI taxonomy): domain Eukaryota; kingdom Metazoa; phylum Arthropoda; class Insecta; order Diptera; family Calliphoridae; genus Phormia; species Phormia regina. Next base: position 90,940 of record MINK01192427.1, on the reverse strand, counting down.
AGTACTCCCAGAGTTTTGCATGATGACTTTCTATTTTATATTGACCTGATTAATATCTAAATTTCGTATCCAACACAAATTCCCATAATTCCATAATCATAAGTTTCTTTATTTTGTTATTAATTTAACAGCAAGGATTACTTCTCTCATTACAGTTAATTTTTGTTTGATTTTTTTTTTTTTTTTTCATTTTTTGTTTCGTTTTTTTCTCTCCGCTTTTCTGAAGTTTATGACAAGCATTTTCAATGTTGTACAGATAAATTTACAGTTGTTTATAATTTCGTAATTATGTTAATATATATATTTTTTTTTTGTACATTTATTTATTACAAAAATTACACAAACAGTTTTTATACATTTTATTTAATTATTAAGACATTAAGGTTTTTGTTTTTGTTGCTAGTGTTGCACATTGGGTTTGAGGTTTTGACTGATATTACAAATTATCAAATTAATTGCTTAATTTAAGGTTTGACTGATATTACAAATTATCAAATTAATTGCTTAATTTAAGGCAAAAGGTTAAATATTTATCAAAAAAGTTTATTTAGAATTTAAAAAATATTGTTCATCTTTAGCAAGTCCTGAGATAATCCTAATTTTTTACCAAAATTATTATTAATTTTTTTTTTTTTTTTTTTCATTATAGTGAAGTAGAAATTTCATTTTATATGGCAGATGGGCGGTTAAATTTTTGTCAGAATTTATATTGACCATTGAACTATTTGTACGAAATTTTATACATACTTTTGTTTTAGAGATATCCGCTTAGTCCTTAGCACACTATGTTATCGAATGGAAAACATTATTTTATATACTTGTAAATTGTCATTGTATTCGTTAAAAATTTATTGAAAATTCTCTTTTCAATTAGAATTGGGGGAAATTTTTCTCTAAACAGAAAATTCTACGAAAATGTTCTACAAAACAGTTCAACGAAAAAACATAAAAAAATAACGAAAATTTCAATATAAAACAATTAAAAAAAATTTCTATAAAAAGAAAATTCAACGAACGATTTCTATAAAATGAAAAGTTAACGTAATTTCTCTCTCAATAGAAAATTCAACAAAAACTTTCTCTAAGAAGATAATTCAACGAAGGTATTCTCAAAAAAATTAAATTCTGTACAAAAAAAAAAAAAAAAATCATCGAAAATTTTCTCTAAAAATAAAATTCAACGATAATTTTCTATAAAAAGAAAATTTGACGAAAACTTTCTATAAAAAAGAAAATTGAACAAAAATTTTCTGTAAAAAAGAAAATTCAACAAAAATTTTCTGTAAAGAGAAAATTTAACGAAAATTGTCCAAAAAAAGAGAATTTAAGAAATATTTTCAATAAAAGAAAATTCAACGAGAATTTGCTGTAAAATGAAAATTCAACAAATATTATCTTTAAAAAGAGAATTTATTGAAAACTTTGTCTAAAGAAACAATACTTTGAAGACAACGAAAATTTTGTATAAAAAGAGAATTTATCAAATATATTCTCTAAAAGGAGAATTTATCCTCTAAAAAGAAAATTTATCGACTTTTTCTTCAAAAAGAGAATTTATCGCAAAAAAAAAAAAATAAAAAAAAAAAAATAATAATATCAAAAATTTACTAAAAAAGGAGAATTTTCTCTTAAAGAAAGTTTAAAGCAACTTTTCTGATGAAGAATCTTTATCGCAAATTTTCTGTTGAAGAAAATTTATCGCAAATTATTTGCTGAAGTAAATTTATCGCAAATTATCTGCTAAAGAAAATTTAAGAAAAATTTTTACTTAAAAGACAATTTAAAGGTAATTTTCTATAAAAGAAATATTTATCGCAAAAGAAAATTTATCACAAATTTTCTGTTGATGAAAATTTAAGGCAAATTTTTTCTTAGAAAAAATTATTGCAAATTTTTCCTTTAAAGGGAATTTAAAGAAAATTTTCTATTAAAGGAATACTTATCGCCAATTTTCTCTTAAAAGAAAATTTATCGTCAGTTTTCCGTTGAAAGAAAATTTTTCTCTCGAAAGATTTTTAAAAATAAATTAACGAAAATTTTCTGTAGAAAATAAAATTCAACACAAAATTTTCTTTTAAGAAAAATTTTTTCTTTAAATACCGAAAGCTTTCTCTAAAAAGAAATTTTCTCTTAAACGAGAATTTATCGAAAATTTTCTCTAAAACGAGAATTTATCGAAATTTTTCTCTAAAACGAGAATTTATCGAAAATTTTCTCCAAAACGAGAATTTTTCGATTTATCGAATTTTCTCTAAAACGAGAATTTATCAACGAAAATTTTCTCTAAAACGAAAATTTATCAAAAATTTTCTCTAAAGCTAGAATTTATCGAAAAATTTTTGTAAAACGAAGGAATATATCGAAAATTTTCTCAAAAACGAGAATTTATCGAAAATTTTCTTCAAATGAAAACTTTTCCAAATTATCGAAAATTTGCTCAATAGAGAGAATTTATGAAAAATTTTCTCTATAGACAGAACTTATAAACATTTTCTATAAAAATAAAGTTATAGAAAATTCTTTTTGGAAATAAAATATTGTCGAAAATTCTTCAAAAAATTTACGAAATGAAAATTTATATAAAAAATTTCAACAATTTTCTCTATAAAAAGTATTTATTGAAAATTTATCGAAGATTTACACTGCAGCGAATAAGTGGAAACTAATCAGAATTGATCCAAAAAAGTAAATTGATCGATAATTATATTTCTATCAAAATTGCCAAAACTTTAAAGTCGTGATTAAATTCTTCTACTAGAACTTTTTACACATTTAATCATTAGACGTTCGCAAATTGAAATAAAAATCTTAAGCCCATAGTGCATATGATTAGTTTACCCACTTTAATTTTTCTTGTCATACACTCTACTTAATTTGAACTTTTTTCTCTCTCTTTTAAAGTTGAGGTTTAATTTTTTGTGAAACCACACAACAAAAAATATTGGTTATTAACGATTAAAATACACACACACACTCATAGTGATTGCTGCTTTTATTTAAGCATATTAGCGATTATTCTTTATTATTTTAATGGTATATTTTGCATAATTTTGTTCATTCCTTTTTTTTTTTTTTCTTTTTGTCTTTGGCTGCTTAACAAAATGACAAGAAATTTTATGTTTCAATTTTGTTATTATTGTTGTAGCTGTTATTATTGTTATTTTCATGGCGTTTTAGTTTGTCCGCAGTTTGTCGCCTTTATGTCGCCCAATTAAGTTGTGATTGTCTCTCATACGATGCTTTGTAGTTTTTTTTTTTTATTTTCATTTTGCGTTCATTCATTTATTCATTCATTTGTTACGAATACGTGGCGAATAGTTAGTTATTTTATAGCATGAATTTGTGTCTCTTCTGTTGTCTGCAAAAAAAAATTAAATAAAAAAATTGTTGACAATTAAGTTCAAACACCTGCAATGCACTCACTCACTCATTCAATCACTTAATTCATATTTTTTTCTTTTTGTTGTTTTATCTTATATTTTGTTGTGCTTAATTTTTATTTAGTATTTAAGATTAGTTCTCTATAGTTTTTAGTGGAAAAGGTTTTGTTTTTGGGGGTTTCTTAATTAATTTGTTAAATTATTCATGGTGGCGTATGAGTAATTTTAATTTCAAATGTTAAAATATTAAAAAAATCTTTGAGGGATTTTTATTTATACTTATAGTAGCCAATTGATAAATTTATTAAAATATAAACAGCTTGAATTGTTAAGGTTTAAATTAAAGTAATTTAAGATCTATTTTAAATAATAATTTCATATAAATATATAAATATTTAGTTTAAAGACAACAGTCAAAAATATATAATTTTTAATTTTTTTTGTTAAAAATATTGTCTTAATTCAAGTTTAATTAATTTAAGATTAAACTGATAATTTTAGCAACTTGTTATAAATTTAAAATTAATTATATTTTTACTTTCAAAAACTTTATTTATTGAAAATTTACAATCAATTTAATTTGATAATAAATTCAATAATTAATTAATAATTTATATCATTTTAAATATTTTTAGTTTGTTCGTAATATAGTAGTTCAATCTCTTAATAAAAATCTTTTAGAATTGATTTAAAATTCTTTGCTGTTTACGCCTGTTTTTTTTTTTTATTTTCTTATTTAAACTGTTGGCGTTTGTGGCCAAAAACCAACACCCCCTGGAGCATCTATTGAAATGTATTTAGCGCCACCTCTTTTTTTCAACATAATTTTTTTTCTCGCTTGCTGTTCTTAACTATATTCTTCCACTACAACAATCTTATACTAAAAGATACATATAAATTTAAAACTAAAAAAATTAAACAAATCTAAAAATTCTAAAATAAAAAAAAATTATAAAAACTAAATAAACAAACAGAACGAATGCAACACCAAAAAAAAAAAAACATTAAAATAGTAATAACAAAAAAATATTTTATATAAAATTCTACAAATAAAATATTTATTACCCAGCACGAGTCAAGCAAACTTGCTGCTGCAACAAAATGCAACCAATAGTTTGTTTGCAGGCAAAATTCAGAGGCAAACGACTGCCAAAATCGCACAAAAAAACAGCCAACGACACTATAAAGAAAACCAATACATATACAACAACTTTAAATATAAAATTTTACACCGGCTGCTACTTGTATGGATTCATAGTTTTGACTACTGCTAGCTTATGAAGCTGCTGCTTCTAGCTGGCCAGCAACCAGCCAGCTAAAGATTGTCTGGTAATAAATTCCAAATTATCCATAACCAAAAAATATAAAAAAAAATCACCAAACACATGCAAATATGAGCGAACAATATGCAAAAAAATAAAAAAAAAATCATTTTCAACTATTAAAATTGTAATATTTAAATATTTATTGTAAACAAATTTACATAAAAAACCAACGATGGCAATGCATTTTTTTTTTTTTTTTCGTCCAACTTTTTGGTTGATGCCAAAAAATTATTACCACAAATTTATTTGGCAAAATGCGGTAAAAAAAATACAAATAAACAAACAAAAATATGATCAACTTTCCATAAACTAAATGGTCAGTGCAACCAAAAAAAAAAAAAAAATAAATAAAAGAAGGCGGCATCATCATTGATAATTTGTTTAAAATTTGTATTTATTTTGAGAAGATTTTGGGTGGCTTTTTCAAGTTACTAAACATTTATGTTATAATAATTTTATTTTATCTATTTTTGGTACAATTTTGTTAGAAAAAATGTCTTTGTTACCTAAAATATAAAATCTATAACAAAAATGGAAAAAATAACGCTAATAACGCACTAGTTGAAAAAAATGTTTACTTGCTCCTTAAAAAAAAAAAAAACATTAACTAGAATTCCGCATGTTTAAGTTTTTCTTTCATCAGGTCGATTGTCTAATGTTGTGCCCTAAAAACTCTGTTCATTTGAGTATATTTCACTTTAACTCGAGAATGGTATGAAAGATCTTCTATGTAATTAATAGGCAAACACATTTTTCGTAATCCCTTTTAAGGTCACACTAACCAACCGATTTTAATAAAAAATATTATATTAAAAAGATATTATCTCATAGATGTGCAGAATATAGATTTTATTAAAATCTGTTTAGTATTTAAGAAGTTATACTTATACATATACCACGTGGATATATTTACTCGTAGTTTTGCCAGTTTTGAAATAAGATGTTAAACTGAAGCATTTTTGATGTTTTCACTTTTAGAAAGAACTTTTAGTAAAAAAAGAAATCTTGATTTTTTCCGGACACTTATTTCGAAATATATCTTAAACTATTGAGCAGTATTTTTAAAAAAAGGGGCAAATTGCTTTAAATCCTTAAAAAAACTCCTTAAAATAATTACGAAAATAAAGATTTATTCACAAAAATAGTTATANATACAGTTAGGGACAAAACTATTTGTACACCTCATATATTTCGTATACCTTCAATNGTTTATAAAGAATTTAANATTGTCGTATGCAGTATTATTTTTAATATATTTTTATTTAATTAAGTTATAAAAACAAAATTAATATCCAACACATTATTTAAAAAAATACAAAATAATGAAAATTCATTGGGACAAAAGTATTTGTACATATAATCTACACCTACTTATAATACTTATATTGGAAAAATTTAATATTTTGTGGGTCCTCCTTTTGCATCTATCACGGCCTGTAATCTTCTGGGCATCGATCGGACCAAATTTCTCGTTTCATCTGGAGATATTTCCTTCCAGGCTTCCTCCAAAGCAATTTTAAGTTCATCCCTGCTTCGGACGTGCTTTGTAGCGACTTTACGTTTCAAAATATCCCAACAGTGCTCGATGGGGTTTAAGTCAGGTGATTGGGGAGGAGAATTAAGTTGTCTTGGTGCATGGTAAAGCAACCACTCCTTCACTGAACGCGCTGTATGTTTTGGGTCATTGTCCTGTTGGAATATCCAACTTTGGCCAAGACCCAAACCATCTACGGAATCCTTCAAATTGTCTTCCAATATACGTTTATATTGATGCTGGTCCATTACACCATCTATAAATACCATTCGCCCTACCCCACTGGCTGCTATTGCCCCCATACCATAACACTTCCCCCACCATGTTTCACTGTTGGGGTCAAATTGTTAACATCTAACGCTGTATTTTTTTTGCGCCACACTTTTCCCCTGCTATCATTTCCGAAAAGATTGACTTTGGTTTCATCAGTAAACAAAACCCTATTCCAAAATTCTTCGTCCTTATCAATGTATCGTTTGGCAAACTCTAAACGCAAATGCTGTTTTTTTTACTAATCAGCGGTTTCTTGCGGGGAATTCTACTTGCATATCCCGCAGAATGTAAGATCCTCCCTACTGTTTTTGGATGAACAATTGTTCCGGTAGTATTTGCGATTTGTTCCGCTAATTTTGCACGAGTTACTCTTGGATTTCTTGCCACTTCTTTTATCACCAAGTTCGCTTCCCGTCTGGAAACCTTTTTTGGCCGTCCAGTTCTTGGCACATTTTCAACAGATCCGCTGTTTTTATACTTGTTTACAATGTATTGTACTGTGGAATGTTGCAAATTTACTAAATTACTTATATTCCGGAGAGATTTTCCTTTTTTATGTTCATCAATAATTAAATTTTTAATATCCAAACTCAACTCTTTTCGCTTTCCCATTTTTGATGTGCTTATTATTCAAAACGTTAAAACCAACTTCTTATTTTGTAAAATAAAACTCGATTAACGAAGAAAATATAACGGTATTTAAAAAAAATCATCATACAAGAGTCCAACGTACAAATAATTGTACAAAGTACTGATGTACAAATACTTTTGTCCCAAAGATTTTTACTTAAATTGTACTTTTTTTAACAATGTATATTATATATTAATTTATTTTTTATCAAATAATTCAATAAAAATGGACCTGAATTAAAACTACATATAATAATTTTTTATTGTTTAGAAATCATTGAAGATATACGAAATGCATGGGGTGTACAAGTAGTTTTGTCCCTAATTGTATAATAAAATGAAAAATGATGGCTTTGCATCTCAAAGGCAATAATAACTAATTTAATTGCGGAAAACAATATAGCTAAGAAGAAATTTGAGGAATTTTGAAATTGTTTAAACATTTCCAGTGGAATCAAAAAAGGAGCTAAAAAATCGAAGAGGATTTACAAAATTTTAATTAAAATATAGAAAAATGTGAATAACATAAGTATTTAGCATAAGAAAATAAGCGTATTTTGTCTTATTCATTTTATTTTATTTGTTATGTAGCAAAGATCTAAAAACAATTTTACTAATTATAAAAATAAATTAAAAAAAAAAAAAAAATATTCTGTATTTTTTAAATTATTTTTTTCTACAATAATACATAAAAATGAAATGAAATAAAATAAAATAAAAAAATCTTTTTTTTATTGGAGTACAGTGGTAATATTGTCGCCTAAAATATCATCGAAGAACGAATTCTAAAGAACGAATACTATGGCAGTGTCGCTTAGACACTTTGTTCGAAAATGTCATCAATGTTTTTCGAAGCTGTCGTACATGTGTCATCGAAAACTCTGTCAAATCATCATCATTTTTTGACAATATAATTTTAAACTTCGACATTGTCGTGTTACATAACATTGAACATTAATACGTTAATATATATATTTTTTTCATTTCAAGATTAGAGATTTGAAGAGGCAGAGCAGAAAACACTATATGAAGAAGTACTGGAATACTCAAATGTAATCAAAATTTTGTGTCGCGAGATTCCCTAAAAGAATAGCATAGCAAAGCAATTTGTTTCCAATTTGAAACTATATTTTATAAAATAAATGGCGAAGAGAGTTTATTCAATCGAAATCACCATTAGCACATGGTTGAGTAAAGCAAAAATGTAGATGCGATGAAAAGAAAAAAGCTGTCTTTTTTGTGGCTTGTCTAGAATATCTTCTGATCTGTCATAACTTCAGCCCGATGAAACATCAGTCACAAATAATAATATTTACAAGTTATTTTATTTGCAACAAATCGCCCTATAAACATAATAGTAGACATGAAGCTTTAAAAAACTCAATTGGAAAAAATTAAAAAAAAGGCACACGTACTACAATTGTTTTTTTTTTTTTTCTTTTTAATTACGTTTTTTTTTTTTTTGTTTTCAAAAGCATTTGTGGACATTTATATCTTTAATCAACACCTAATTGGCAATTAAAACTTGACCAATTATTGACAGAAAATCCAAAATATTTTTAGTGGAACTAAAACATTTCCAATGATAACCTAATATATAATTTACGATGGAAAATTCAAACTTTAGTAAAATGAAACTTAAAATAAATCGTTAAATAATTATCGTTCAATATAATTATCAAAATTTATTTTCGCGAGAACAAAAACAAGTTATAAGATATTTTTTTTTGTTTGCTCAATATGAATCTATCATATTTTATAATTTAAAAAAGTTAGAAATTTTATATACTTTTGGTCAAAAAACATCAGCGCAATCACAAATATTCTTACAAAATTTATTTCTAAAAGTAATATACAAAGTATGAGGGAAAATCAAATTTTTGAAAACAGCTGAACATTTATTAAATTTATTTAAAAATAAATAAAATTGCTTTCCAATTACTTGCCAAAAATAGCTTATTAATGGAAGAGCAAGAAGAAAGAAATCAAAAGATTGCAAAAGGAGGCACTTGTGCAATAGATCAAACCCCCTTGATTTGCCACAATCACTGTAATTTTCCAATTAATTTCTGTATTAAATTTATTTATTTTTTTTATATAAAGTTTCCAAAAATATTATAGAATAAACAAACAAATATTTATTGGAAATTCTAATAGCACACATTTAACAGGCCAAAAACAATTTGCTGTTCCACCGATTAGAGCTCATTTACATTGGGGATTTTCTCTGAAAAAAACCCTGCAACTTTTACGTTTGTAGTCAAGAGGTGTACAGAAGCAAGAGGGGTAAGAAAAGTTGCACGTCGTCGCAAAGCTAAGAATTTCATGTTTTTTTTTTTTAATTTTTCTTATTTGTGGTTTTTTGTCAAACATTTTTTAAAGCAACTTTTGAAGCAACTTTAAAACAAAATATCATAAACAAACCCTGCGATAATCCCCACTGTAAATAGGTTTTCTTTGCGGAAGGTGGTTATCATACTGGAATAGGGAAGGATTTTGAAGTGTGCTTAGCTCAGTCCACGGATGTCCTGCAAATATTTGAATCCACTCTTTGTAAATTTTGGTTAAATGCGCCACAAACAGTAGAGGAAAAAGGAAAGATACCACTGAGTTTTTATAAAAGCATAACATTCTATGTGTTATCGGATGCATCGATGGAACTCTTGTCCAAATTATAGCTCCCTCCGAAAATAAACAAAAAAAAAAAAAAAAAGGAAATCCTCTGTAAAAGTGTCTCTTAACTCCACATCGAATTCCGGAAAATGAATCTTCAGAAATGAGGTTTAACGAAAATACACTCAAAATGTCGCAAAATCATTTAACGCACAAATCGTTTGAGATGTCTTCTAGACGCAAGGGAGTTAAACTGCACTCCGGAAAATGCTGCGAAAATTGTAAATGCTTTACACAAATACAACAATAAAAAAGTAACAGTGTGATTCTCTCATTTTGTTTTCGTAAAATGTCAAATTTTTTTCATTGAAACAATAACAAAAATGATATGAAAAATGTAAACAAATATAGCAACAAAAAAAGTCAGCTGTGTTTTCAGCTTTAGCTAATAGTTAATAAGCTTTGCATAGTATAATTAGAAAGTATACTCGTAAGAACAGCTGTTTTCCATTTTTTTCATTGATACACCTCGCATTACTGTCAAATTGTTTTTGTATTCCCATGTAAAATTTTTTCGTGAAGTAATTTTAAGTCCTCCTCTCTTTTATTCTCTTTTATTTTCTGTTGTTCATAGCCATTTTGACAAATGTGCGCGGGTAGTTTTACCACCTAACAAAATACAAGGAATTGTTGTTTTTGTACCGATGTTCGCGAAGAACTTGTTATTATACTATGAAGCTTTGATGATAAAATATATACAACTAATTAATTTAAGACAGACACAACACGGTTGAGGAAGAAGGTACCACAAAAATGCTATACAATATTTAAGCTGCTGCTAAAGACTAACAGCCGTATTCACAAAAAGTTGTTAATTTATGTATGATGTACATGCTAGCTAATACACAATTAAGATCTTAATGTATTTATTAAGAAAATCGTATTCAAAAAATATTTACTGTATTATTAACTAATAAAGTGTTTTTTTCTTTATGTAGGCAACCCTTCTCATGTGCTAGCTGTCCGTATGTTGGTATTTTAATCAAAAGCACCTACAATATACTTTTTCCTGTATATGTTTATGATTTTGATATAAAATAGTTTAAAATATGCAAAACTGAATGCGTGTAAACCTTTGTATTAGAAAATTTTAGCATATCATTTTTGGGAATTTAGCAGATTGTTACGCACATTAGTACGTAAATGCAATAAACCTATAAAAGAAAAGAGATATCTATAGAATTTTATACATTTTTATTTTATAAACCTTATACACATGAAAAAAATCATGCTTCTGGATTATATTATGAATCAATCGAACTTGGAAACAATACTGGCCGTGAATCGTCTACATGCAGCCGCCTGTTAAAGTTGAATTTCTTTTAACTTTTAATAAGGAACGTACGAGCAAAAAGAGTAAATAGCAAAACACAAAAAATAATTTTTAAATAAAAATTAAAAAATAATTATTATTTTTTGCCAACCATAATTATGATTTTGATAGAAATATATTAATTGAAATCAAATAATTATAAATAAGGAAAAAATAAAAATTGTATATAATAGTTACAATTTACAAAATTCGACATAAAAATTGATTTTAATAGAAAAATCAGTATTTAAAATACAATTTTATTTTTTTTTTCTATTTTATTCTTATAAAAATTGTTCACTGTCAGTTATTTCAAAACAATTGAAATAAAATCGAATAAAAACTAGGTAAAAAGGTATAGTCGGTAAAGTCCAAATATATGATACCCTATACCACTACCAATGTGTACCAAAATTCGGAAAAAGGTCAATTATGGGCCTATACTTGTAGTAAATGTAAAATAAAAAATCTAAATACTGTATATTACGACGATACTAAGATATACATGTATTTATGAACTTATGGGTGATTCTTGAAATTGGGTCTTATATGGGAGCTACCGTCAATTATGAACTTCGTACAATTTTACACTGTCAATTATACTTATAAAAATATTATTTGTGTCGAATATCAACATGATATTAAAATTCATATGGGATTTATGCGCGTTGAAGTGTTTTTGATACTTGTATAAAACTTGTATATTTTCCACCGAATATCATTAGTTTTTAAGGCTTTTTTGAGTGTTGAAACCCTATTTCGGGAGGACATTTGTATGACAAAATAATTATTTGTGCCAAATTTCATCAAGCTAAATGGTCTCAGAAAGTGATTCTGAGTCGAACGGTATACTTTAAGATGGGTTTCCTACAATTTTTTCTGTGCGTTACAAACATAAGCACAAACGCTTAACATGCCAACCACCTATGCTTGTGTAGGGTATAAAAATGGAATCGAATATGATTTCATTCGATTTGAAATCACTTCCAAATGTAGAACATGGCTGATATTTATGATTTATTTGTAAAATAAAATAGGTTTAAAAATACTTTTGGACTTTTTTTTGATTACCCTTAGTTTAGCATAGACACACACACACCTTAAAAGTCCTCCATTCATATTATACAGTTTAACAAAAAGTGAATGGTTAATTTTTGAATTAGTTCCAAAATTGTTAAGCAGTTGTTAACATAACAGTTTTTACATTAATGATAAAGCCGGTTGTACATTGACAAATTTGTCTTTATATATATAATATATATATTCAATATGAAGAGTGTTACATAATTCAGTATTTAAAAATATGCCAGGGATATGCATTGGGGAAGCATCAATTGCTGAATTTATTATATATATATTTTTTTTTAAAACAAAATAATATATATTTTCGTACATATTTTTTTGGTTTCAAAACAAAACGAAGTAAACCTTACGTTATACGCCAGCTCCATCTTTAGGCTAATTGCCAAAATATCTCCTGTGAATATTGTCTAGACTAAAAAATACCATTAATTTTCTATATTTATCCAGAGTCTCGAACCACTTGTGTTAAAACATTCCACAAGCAACAGTGGAACTTATAAACATTTTATTAGCTAGAACTATAAAAGACAAAGTTAATCTTTAAAAGCTCATAAAGGCGATTATGATATGTAAAATTAAGTATTTCGTTTAAAATTGATTTATTTCGTAGTTTGTGAACAGAAGTATAAAGTATTATTTATTAATAAAAAGCTTAGAAAAATACGCGTATATTTGTATATGATTGAAATTATATTTTGAAAAATCCGTATAAATCAAGTTTGAAAATTGAAAAACGAAAAAACAAAAAAACGAGAGAAGAAGGTATAGTCGGTCAAGACCGACCATATGATACCCTACACCATTGTCTATGTGTACCAAAACTCGGGAAGGAGCCAATTATGGACGACCCTTATAACTTGCTCTTTAAGTGGAAAATTAAAAACATACTATTGCAGAATATTTACGTCGAACTAAGATTCAACATGTATTCTGATGCAACTTTTTGGTGATTCCCCAAATTGGTCTTTATGGTCACAGTTGATGGACTGATTCTTTAATGTAATTTTGCAGGTAGTTTATACTTAAATAAATGTTATAGTGTCGAATATTAAAATTAGATATTAACATTTTTTATGGATTTATGGTGCAGCGTTAAAAGTGATTTGTCGAAAGAGGGTTCATATGGCAGTCTATGGCCAGATTAGATAGACGCGATCATAATGAAATTTGACGCGTAGATTTATGCCTACTAACTTATTTATGTCAAATTTCATTAAAATATTTCAAATTTTTAAGGTATGTTTGAGTGTTAAATCTCTATTCCGGAGAAACAGTTGTATGAGGCTAGTTGAAATAATGGGCCTATCATTACCAAAATACATGGCTTCGTCTTGTCGCCACATGACGGTAATAGCCGATTTTATGCCCAGATGTATACCTTAGCGTGGACGCTGGGCTGAGTGTATGGGCAGAACCCGTGGTTGATGGGGCCATGCGCGCCGGCGATGCAAAGAAATATATGTACCAAGTGTTTCATCAAATTATCTACATAAATTGGCGACCTGTACTTTGCGCACAACCGCTTTACATGGACAGCCAGCCAGCAGCCAACCAGAACGGACGGACATCGTTAAATCGACTCAAAAAGTGTTCTGAATGCGAACTGTA
>MINK01192427.1:54910-77060 GCA_001735545.1 Phormia regina | reverse complement strand
TTAAGGTGGGTGTAGGAACATTTTTTTCTCTGCGTTACAATATTTGCACAAACACATAAACCCCAACCACCTTTGGTGGTGTAGGGTATAAAAGTAGGGACTGTGCACGAAAAAATCTGTACGTGCTCTTTGGCTTATAACTTTTGATGTGGTGAAAAATTAATAATTCTGTTAAATGGTTTGCATTTGCCATTACCCAGTCGGAAAAAGAAGGGCTGAAGATAAATTATAAAATGCCTTATTTAGGATCTACAAGGCCTGCCACTTGCATTACACGGCGTGTCATTGGAGGCAAGGCTTCCAAAAAGAAGCGAAATGTCAAGGACTCTTAAATAAATAGTTTTTTTATTTTGAATGCTATTAAAACAGAATATGAAATATATTTAAAAAAAAATACATGCGGACTTCCTTCTTTATCGACACTTTAAACAAGACTAAATGAGTTTGAGCATTGTAAGTCTGGTAATTAAATCTTTTTCTGTTGGTAATAAGAATGTTAGTAGGTGAGTGACATCTTCTATTTCTTGCATTTAATGAAATGGAAGTAAAAATTAGTACTGGATTTTTTTAAAGGAAGTCGAGGCATTCATTAAGAAATTTTTACGGAAGACACAAAGGAATGTGTTTAAAATTTGTTCGGAGGCATTTAAAAAGGCCTGTTGGGATAAAAGCAAAAAAAAAAAAAAAAATAGAAAACAAATTTTGCACAGGAATGCAATAGCAATCCGCGACGTATATTAATGAAAAAATTAAAACAGCTGTTCTTATTATATGATTGCAGCGATAACGCATATAGTATAATTAGAAAGTATACTCGTAAGCACAGCTGTTTTACATTTTTCTGTCAAATTGTTTTTGTATGCCTATGTAAAATTTTTTTCGTAAGTATTTTACTCTTCCTCTCCTTTATTCTCCCATTTTCTGTTCATATCATTTTGACATTGTGATTCGTAGTTTTACACAAACAAAATGCAAGGAACTGCTGTTCTTGTAGAAGTGCGAGTACTTTATAATTATGCTATGAAGTTTAACCAAAACATCGGCTTGCTGTATTTGAGATATTTAACATTTTTCGGCGGCGACCGGCTCGACTCTGCCGACTTAAGTCGGTCGGCGCAGGTCTCTGATAAAGGGAAATAGTGGCAACAAAAAATTGAAATTTAAAAAAATAATCTTCAAATATGGCATCCTAAATTTTGCATTCTAGCACATTCCAGTAGTGGCAAATAAAAAGTAAATAAATAAAATGTCAAATTTTCAAGCAGTTTATAAGGTTTTGCAAAAATAAGCTAACAACTTTCGGAAGCTATTTTAATAGTAAATTTAAGGATAAATTAAAGACACATTTTTAATTAAAAAGTTACTAAAATATAAAAGAAAATGAATCTACAGTAAGTTAATAAACATCGACAAAGTTTAGTAATTTAATATTTCTTTTATTATCATGTAAGGCAATTGTCAACGACTGACCATATACAATCTATACAAATACAAGAACACCCAGCAACAACAACAAATGTTTTACCACTTAGTAATCCCATCTTGCAATCACCTACGGCTGCCCATGTAATGCCAGCACCAACCACAAATTGGAGTATGGAGTCAAGCCTTGGAAAATAACAAAAAGTGATCATACGGGAGATGTAATGGAATTTACAGCACATGCACCGCACAGGCGAGCACTGTTGCATCAGAAGCGAAAGATCAGATTTCAATGCCAACGGAACATTGTAAGTGTTATAAAGAAAGTTTTAAAAGTATATAAAATAACTGATTATATTTAAGATCGAGATGTATAACGTAAAAAATATATGTATGTCAAGGTTAAAAATGACGCCGGGTGTTAGGCTAGGTAGAATTTATCTTGAATGTTGATCAGCAAAAAAGCTGATATAGTTTCTTTTATTTTTGTGGAACCATTCCATTTAAATAGATGTCTAGGAACGTTTTTTATTTTTTTTAACATATTGTGATGTAACAAAAATGTGAACTTTTTTCCTAACTCAGCACTGATTTGATTTTTTTTCTCCATTGATAGTACTTTTATCGGTGAAATAACGATGTTAAAATTTTTGAGCGCAATTAAAAAATTTTTGGAAGTTATAGGGTTTTGAAAATCTAATTTCCTTAATAAACTCTCATTAAAATATTCACAACACTTTCTATAGCAGTAATCATAAATTTAAATATCGCGCTGTGAATTGTGGCACTAAAATGTTTCATAATGAATCATTTCCCATAGCGATGAAATATCGTAAACAAAAAATAAATTACCTTAAACTGAAACTTGAAATTATAGAATTATTGAGAACTCTTCCTAAGGAAAAAATAACAAAACAAAATTTATAAATTACCCAAAGAGAATAATAAAATAATTTTGAATTTATAAATATACATCAAATAAAAATATAACGATATAAAACGATAGTTCTCACGGACTAAAGTGTACCTATCCTTATGCAAATATAATTAATTCTTAATATTTTTAAAGAAAAAAGTATCTGGCACAGAATAATTAAATGCACTTAAATTTCATCATATACTCATCTACATTTATTCTTCGATTTAAAACCTTTTTTTCCAAATAAATGTAACGGTCCATTTTTAAAAATTTACATGTTTTTGATGAAGTCAATTTGTTCTTCATTAACATTGATGACAAATTTTTCAAATATTGTTCCATTTTAAGTTTTTTTCTAGCGAAAAGAAGTCGTTTTTCGGCGGGTCAAAATTAAGTAAACTCGCAACTATTGTTTAATTTCTTTAATTTTTTTATTAAAAGTGATGTTGAAGGTTGCAAAATGATTTAGCACATTAGAGAAAGTCTTTTGTATTGTAAGATAGTTACTAAGAGTAACTATCTTACAATACAAAAAAGTTGAAATATATAGAATATATAAAAATATTTAAAAAAAATGGCCACTTTATTCTCAAGGTGGTTAAATGCTTCAAACACAATGCACGCGTTAACCGCAATTACCCGCGTAAGCGCCTCAAAATCACACAAAAAGAATAGATAATAATTTATATTGATAACAAAACTTATTCCGGAAGTCCGAAAACTATGGTCTGAATTTACAACTCACAGAAAAAACATGGTATAGCTGTACGGAAAATTTTATACATAACTATAATAATCTCGAAAATTTAATATGTTCTATGCAGGATTATGTCTAAAAATATGAAAAAATCGGGGAAAATAAGTTTCTGGATAGAATAACCTATGATTCGTATAAAATATAATGTAGGTAACTTTTAAGTAAAAAAAGCCAATAGTTAAGTCCAGCAGAAAGGGTTTAAGTGGTTGGAAATACATTTCTATTTATAAAATAGGAAATATTGTGGTACACAAACGTAAAATAAATTCTCAGATTTACCTTAATCTGTTAATAGGAAAATTAACCTATAAAGTATGGTGAATTTTATTCCAAATACATAGCGAGAAAATAATTAACATTTCAGAGTCCAGATGTGTTATCAAGTCCAGATGTGTTATCATAGAAATTGTCAGAAATTTAAATTTACAAAAAATAGTGTCCCCATAATTGACCAATTCTGATGGGCTTAAATTATTATTAAATCTCTTAATTTTTTTTCCGGGATATTCAGAATACCTGGGCTTTAAAACATGTTTTCTTATTATGGAGCATTGTTTTTTTTTTTCTTTTTTCTTTAAAAAGAACCATATTCACTAAGTAGTAATGTGTTGAACTATCTTTTGCTGTTGGTTTTGTTAACAATACATTTATATTTATTATAATACTTTTAATATCTCGATCTACAACTTGAAAAAGAAACAATTGAATTCAAGATACTACTTTGTTTACTTATTTATGACATCAGGCTGTCTATTGCTAGCAAATGTTTTGTATTTACTTATTTGTACGAGTATTTAATTTTTTTATTTAATTTATAATGCTAATATAATACCAATTAAATATAAAAAACCGAAAACAATAATTCACCATTTCCAAGTTATTGAATTTTATGTATGTTAAGATTTTTTTGAACGCACTCCTTATGTAATAAAGTTCTCAGGGAAACAATTTTCTTTGATCCTCGATGTGGTCAAAAATGTGATACGATGAAAATTTCATATCATTTTCATTGCATTAATATTTGCCAATAATTTAAAAATTATTCTTCTTTTAAGAGTTTTAAAACCATTAGTCATTGGTTAAAAATAAAAATTGCAATAAAAAAAGTAGGTGCCTTGAGAGTTTTTTTCTTTATTAAATAGCATCAATTCATGTAAACGCTGACTCTATTGCATAAGTAGTAAAGTTTCTTGACGCCAAATAACAACTTATTAACTGATTAAGCAATTTAAAAAAAAAAATTTACAAAAGTTTAGAATAAAAAATACATATACTTATGAATATATTTCTTTATTAAATTTAGTATCGAATATGTTAACAACAGTTTATGTGAGTGTCCTGTTTTAACAGATCGTCTGTCCCTCCGTCTGTCTGTGTCTTATTAAAGTCATTGATCTCTTGTATCGCCATTCTAGCTATCTAATGTACATTCATTTTATACCTTAGCAAATTTTGCAATTATTTAATGTCGGTTTACTTTACATACACGTAATCCTCTTAATAAATCATTTAATCGATCGTTTTCGTATATAAACATTTTCTATTAACGAAAACTGAATAAATGCAAAAATATCTGCCATGAAAAAAAGTGCATAACAAAACACTCAGTTTATTTATTTATTTTTTGTGGGTTAAGTAGGCGATAACTTTGGATTTAAATGTTTAAATTTTTTTTTTCCAATTTCAGCTGCTTACATATATAAATACTACTATTTCCTTTCTTCACCCCTTACGGCCAAACTATCAATAAGTTTTATATCTTTATAAGTAGAAAATGTAAAAGCAATTTTACTATAAAAGTTGTTAAACTGCTGCTTAAAGGCCCTAATAAATTTGAAAAAGTGAAAAAAACTATATTGCACAAATCTCAAAATTGTTATATCTTGGCTAGAAATTTAAAAGTTTTATTTATATAAATATTAGATGAAAAATAAACGAAATTTTGACAAAGCTTAGACCAAGTTTAAACTATTTGTGGGGTTTAGTTAAGTCAATATGTACTTGTCTTTGTAACTTATTTTTTTGTATTTTTGGCAAAAAAATAAAAATATATATACTGGAGAGATTAAATTACTTTGAGAATAATTATTGATTATGATGATCATAAATTTTATCATTAAATTTTAATTATAAATTTTGAAATTAATAATAAATTAATTTGCTTTTCGTATAGTTTCAATTAATTAAATTAGTGATCATTTTATTACTTATTTTTTTTTACATCATCAATTATAAAAAACAGTTTTTCTTAACCCTTTTCATCAATATAAAAAACGTTTTCTTACCCAGTTTCTTAAATGAAAAGATTTGATTATTGAACAGCTTTTTTTCGAGTGTATAATATTGCGTACAAATTCATTTAAAACTTCCACTTTAAAGTCTTATTTTTTATTTGCAAAATTCTATGACTTTGTCGTTGGTTCGTTGATTGGTTGCTTTGGCTCATGGCTAAAATAAAATTTAGCATAAAATAAAAATTCGTTTGACAAAAATGCGTTAAAAAAGCTAACGCAGTTTTTTAATACAAAAAATACAAACTAATAATCTTAAATCTATAGCAGCCCATATAACAATAACAATAAATTATTATTTAATATTAGCAGCCAATATTAAATAAAACTTTTATAAGGAAATCATAAATACACATTTTGACAAGATCTTTTTATTTTATTTTGTCTAAAAAAAACTAAATAAATTTTGCTTTACATAGATCTACAGTTAAAGATAAAATGTCTCATTTTATGAAAATGATTTTCGTCTCTCATTAATTAAAAAATAAGTAATATAAAATATATATTAGATTAAGATTAAAGTTTGTTTTGCGGTCACAGATTTCTAACTTTTAGTTTTTTTTTTAAGAAAACATGTCCAACATTGGCTTACTATGTGCATTTACTGTGATCAATCCTTGCTACTTTTTATATTACTCAGCATGCTGCTAGGTCTTTAGTTTCTAAGTACTTTTCGAATCGATTTTGAATAAATTCCGTTTGAATTTTAACATAATATAAACCGATTTGTTCTAAAATCAGGGAATTAAAAAAACTCCCAGATTTTTGTACCGAAATACCCATTATCCTAGTCGGGAAAAACTTGTTACAAAAATTTCCTCTTTTCATTGAAATGATCATCCTGGCGTTTGTAAAAAGTGTGGCCCATTAAATATATTTTTTTTTGTTTTTTAGGTTAAGAAACATATGGGACTATATTGGGCTCCTTATTTCTAAATCCTTCACTCCATTTTGAAAAAAAATGTTGAAAAATTTTTTGAAAAACAAAAAATGACTTAAAAAATTTGATAAAGTGAAGGGGAAAGTATTTTACAAAATAAGGCCCTTTGAAATGAAAAAATATTACCCCTTTTTTTTGGAAATAGCACAAAAGTTATTTTTATTTTTTAATTTCCACTTCAGATTAATATAAAATGTATTGGATAGATTTATAGAATTCTCACAGAAATATTATTTTGAAAAGTAACCATGTTACATTCACCCTGAGAAGAGGAAATTGTCCTCCAGTTACACTTAATGATATAAACATACCCCAGTCAGACCATGTTACATATCTTGGTATTCACTTAGATAGGCGACTTACTTGGCGTCGTCATATAGAAGCCAAGAGACTTCATATGAAGTTAAAAGCTTCTAGTCTTCACTGGTTAATTAACAGTCATTCAAAACTAAGCCTTGACAATAAAGTCATCCTGTATAAAACCGTTTTAAAGCCAATTTGGACATACGGCATCCAACTATGGGGAACAGCCAGTAATACAAGCATTGATATTATACAGAGGGCCCAATCAAAAATTCTTAGAACCATGACGGGTGCGCCATGGTACATAAGAAATGAGAATATCCATAGGGATTTAGAGGTACCATTCGTAAGAGACGAGTTTAGGAAGCTCAGAGAAAAATACATTCTTAAACTAGAGACTCACCCCAACCCACTCGCAAGATCTCTTGCTGAAGTTCAGTCAGCTTCAAGGCTTCGCAGAGCCGACTTTCCACCCCGTTAATAGTAGGACCATGGAATAACCAATGATCTCGATAGAGATTGAGTAGGATTTAATATTTAGTTTTTAAGATTTTAATACATATTGTGAGGTCTAAAATAAGACAGATTCAATATACAAATAAAACGTAAAAAAAAAAGAAAAAAAAATATTTTTTCTGCTAGTCCCTTTTCCCTATCTCGATTTTGTTTCGTTTTTCACTAATTGACTTGTATGTTTTGTTTTTTTTATTCTCATATGTCACTTGCAACTTTCTTTGGATTTTTTGGCCTGTGATAGATGACTTTGTGTGTGTAATTACGTTATTTGACTAAATGTTGTTTTCTATATGTCGACTGAAATGCCAAAATCAGTATTAATCTTTAATATTCCTTATCATTTTGGTAGCGAAAAAAGCTTAAAAAAGTGCTATTATTAATGTATAAATATGCTA
Source organism: Phormia regina (assembly GCA_001735545.1). NCBI lineage: Eukaryota > Metazoa > Arthropoda > Insecta > Diptera > Calliphoridae > Phormia > Phormia regina. Next base: position 69,517 of record MINK01192427.1, on the reverse strand, counting down.
AACTATTCTTATTCAAGTAGTAACAACTATTATCATTTATATTGTTAAGTTCCAAAAGGACTCTGTGTGGATAAGCCAAATTTTAGAAGGGATAAATTTTAGATATTTAGAAGCTGTGACAATTAACCTATAAATGATAATATTTATGTGACTTCGGACAGTTTACAGACCGTGTTCTTAACTAAATTTAGTACTGTGCTTCCTCTTATACAAAAATTACGTATGTCCACTATTATTTTTTGTAACTATTATGGAAAATTTATGCTTGTTAATTGATTTTCCTTGAATGTTTTTATATGGATGATACATATGTCCTTAAAATGCAAAAAGCCGCGTTATCACTGTAAATCTTAAATTAAATTAATCGTTACCAATCAGACCTATTATGAATTATAGCATGACTGATTGCAGCACCTACTGCTGCTGGACTAATGTATTTGGGCCTTTAATTTATCGCAAGTTATATAAAATTTTTAGGGTATTAAAAGTAAAAAAAATATTATTTCAACTTTTATTTACAATATTGGGCAATGTTTTTTTTACTGCAAATTTTTATTGTTATATTTTATTTTATGTATATTTCTTTAATGGGTTTTACCAATCAATAATTCATTATGATTATAATTTACAAATGTACAACAACAAAACTAACCTATCACTACTGTCAATAAAATTTTTTTTTACATATGCCTTTTTGTTGCTATTAAAGCAATTCTTGGATTTTGAAATGTGTTTTTTTTGTTTTGTTACTTATGTGTTCATGAGATTGATCATAATTACGTAGAACAAAAAATATGTTCCAAAATCCATAAAAATATATTAAATAGTCAAGGAATTCAGTGATTGTACAGCCGTTTCTCTTTGATTTGAATAATACCATGTTCATGATAGCAACGTTTATGATTCCGTTTTATCATTCAATGATTACACACAATCAAAATTTTAATATGGTTCACTGAATCATAATATATATTTAACATTTTTGTATGAAATCATATATATGAAAAATCCAAACATTTAGTTATTTCTACAATTAAAAAGTTAATTCTAAAACCATTCAGTTAATTTTACAATTTTGTTTAATTCCACAACCATTAAGCCAATATTTTTAGTCCAGTAGTTTGTTAGTTTATTAATTCTCATTTAGTTCAGATATGAACAAATATAAATTAATAAAGTTTGTTTTTATTTAGTATGATGAATGTACCACATATTGTGGTACTAAGGAATATAAGTATGAAAATGAGATTATATATATGATGAAATTAGTTCATATATATGATAAAATTGGATAATATATGTGATGAAATGTGATTATATATATGAAAAAATGGAATTATAAATATGATAAATTGGGATTATTTATATGATAAAATTGGATTATATATATGATAAAATGGAATTATATATATGATATAATTTGTTTATATTTATGATAACATGAGATTATTAAATGATAAAAACATGATAAAATTGAAGGCAATATTTAAGAAAAGGTTATAAACTTTACTAAAATATTTAGTAAGGTTATAAACTTCACTAATAAATGATAAAATGGAATCATAATAATGATTACGTACAAAAATACTTATTGTAACCTGGAATCATATATTACAATCATAGTATGTTGCTCTTAGTTTATGGTCACCAGAACCATATTTTTTCTCTGCGTGCATTTGGAGTTTCTCATACCCCCAAATTACTAAAATGTCAAAAATATTTTATAAATGTTGTACTTTATTAGGACCAAATACTTAATATGATATTGAAATCCGCTCGCAAAAATATGAAATTTTTCGAAGTTTACATTTGTTCTAATTGAAAATTCAGCAAGTGGAACGAAAATTAAGGAGGAAACTAGTGAGAAATGTTACTCCAGGCCGCTGATAATGGCTCTTATAAAAGGGTACTTCCACGTTACTTTTAAGAAATAATAAAAAACACTGGTAAATACAATACAAGATAAAATCTATCCGTGAAAAAAATACTCTTTGGGGGCCAATTGTTTGCAAAATTATTAATCATTCCCTTGACTACATTACAAAAGAGGCTATAATTCGCCTCTGCCCTTGTGTGCTGGAATGTAATAGTTATGTAAAGTATAATTGAACCCAGTATAATTGATAACCCAGTTCAGTTTACCCGTGGGGTACACTGAAAATTTTCTAAAACTATTTAGGAAATAAAATCTAATAATATTATTTTATTTTATTTATTTCCTTTTAAATATAGCTATTAAAATACAAGTCTAGTACCCATTTTATTTCATTAAGGAATAGTTAGAAATTCGGTATTTTTATAAAATATAGGTTAATGTACAAAAACCATTTCTTGCTTTGAAAGCTCCTGTTATAAAAAGTATATAATTAAATATAAGTTTATGAGAGAAAAAAAGTTCAAAATTAATTTTATTATCCAAGCATTATGAATAAAGTCTGATAATACAACAATATTTATTTGCAAAAGGGTATTGAATACTAGTTATTGCGAGTCCATACTTTAATCGCACTTAATTTTTTTAATCACATAATTGTAAAAAATAGTGGCTAAAAGGTAATTATTAGGCCATTAATAACACTAATGAACTAATTTTAAAGCATTAACGGTGAATATACACATTCCAATGACTATTGATATGCATAATATACTTTTTTTAGTGAAAAAAGATTCCACAAGTAGTTATATACCAGCTGTTACCATTATTATGCATCTCAATTCCCGAAATTTCTCAACTTTCTTTAGTAGTATTTATAAATGTTAAAAGAAGTTTCTTGACACCAACATTTTCTGGTTATTTTAGGGTTTCTGCTCTTTTAGATATTGTTTAAATCATTAAATATTAGTTTTTTTTTTTTTGCATTGTATAATAATAAATAAATATATTAATTAACAAATCTTATAAAAAAAAAATCCATGCTAACAAATTATGTACTTTTTTAAAGCCAAATTTTTGAAAAATTTGTTTTCTTTTAATTTATAAACATTTTCTTGACATACTGTGTATAAGATCAATTTAATATCAATAGATCATATTATTAAGTAAAACAAACTTTAAATTAAGGATAAATAATATTATTCCTGTAAGTTAAACTTGAATTGATATTAAGAATGAGTGCTGCATAAAAACTCTCTCTATAAAGATTTAAATTTAAGGTCTTTATTTATGTTTCTAAAATTTTTATTTATATCAGTTTATTTATTTAAAATTAAATATTTTACACTAATCTGAGTAAAACTTTATTAAATTTAACATTTTTCTGTATAACTTTTTGTTAAAAGATCAATCGTAAACCACAGACTGGGACAGACGCATTCTATGTTTTAAATAGACAATGTCCAAGTTTTTTTATTTTTATTTTTTTATTAACTTAGTATAAACTACACTACATACCATAACATAACATACATAAATTATTGTTTTGTAATTTATCATTAAAAACCTGAATATTTCAAGGAAGAATTCCCTTTCAACTTTTCATATTTAGTCGTAGTCGTAATCATGCATCTGTTTAACGTTTTTTCCTTCATTTACTACTCATGGAGAATTAAGAATTTAGTTTTCATAGCATTTAAATAAATATTACAATGTTATTATAAATTTTTAAAAGAAAAACTGTTTAATAGCCAGACAAAATAAAATATCCAACCATAAAAGCTTATACCTTCTAGCAATTAAAATAAAAAAATACGTGGTACGAGAGTATTCTTCAAGAAAAATAAAAGAAATATATGGTTTAAAGTGGGGAAACCAAATGTTGTTAAACATAAATCAAACAAATGTTCCAAATATTATATTTTTGGATTAATATTTTAAACAAGGTTTATTCTTTATGAATTAGTATTTTGCGTTGTTGTTTTTTTGAGTTGGAGTTAATAAATTCACCTTTTAATTATATTAAACATATTTTAGGTTTAGGATTTTTTATTCATTCAATATTGCATGTATTTAGTTCTGTATATATTTAAATTAAGTGTCTGTCAATATAAATGATGATGGGTATTTAAAACCAACAGCATTCTTAAAAGATCAATTTCAAGTTCTACTCAATTTCTATTATTATATTATTAAATTGTTTAAGATAAGTCATTGTTAAAAGCGTCAATTTATGCAAAATTTGTTTAAATAAAGTAGTAAATAAAATGAAATTAGAAATTGAAATTGAAGTTTATGCAAACGTATAACAATATTCTTAAGTTATAATTTGAAACAGATACAAATTTTATCGCTTATTAAATGCAGACATTTCGCATTTTAAATAATATATAATTTTTTTTAATTGTTTTAATATATCAGATTAAATGTTTAATTTAAAATATACTTAATTAAAGGATTTAAAACAGAAAATTCGCTCTTTATTATGATCGTTTAGATTTTTTAATGCTTTTGTAAAGGACACCAATTAACATTATAACGTTGCTTCGAAATAAAAATATAAAATAAAAAGCAGTAATTCAACGAGGGTCGTTATATTGAAAAAAAAATTCAAACAAATAGGAAAGTTAGAGAGAGAGGGTGGAAATAACAAGGACAGCGGATCATTAAATGACATAAATGATATTATAGCTACCGGACGATATTATTAGAACACCCAGCACCAACATACGACAACGACATCTGCAATTCCTAGAAGTGGCTTTATTCTTGTTTCTGCAGTACATGTAATATTGAGGCAGATAAACCTATGCACTAGTAAATTGAGTAAAAAAATTATTTAAGATCAGTTTTGGAACTCATCGAATACTGTTATATTTATCGGTAGATTTATGATTTATAATATGGGTTGAACTATAATACTAATATTGTTAATGTGCAAAGAAAAATTTTTGTTGAATGTATTTGATTTATTTATTGCAGCAATAATATGGTTTGAACCACAATATAAAAATTTTGTTGATTTCTGCAACTATATTTTTGTTGTACAAAAATTATGGTTGAATACAATAAAAAATATTTATTGTGCCCAAAAAAATAAATAAATAAATAAATAATTAAATAAATAAATCAAAGAGTTTAGCTTAGGCGGAGGTCTGTTGTGTTCCTTCTTCTCAAACGGTTGTAGCCTTCGCTTCTTATTATGTTTCGAGCAAGTGGGTTAGGGTGTACTTCAAGCTTCCTCAAATAGGATTCTGCGTGTTTTCTTATTTCATCTTTAACAATAGGAACATTGAGGTCCTTGTGAATATTATCATTTTTTATATACCAGGGTGCTGCGGTTATCATTCGAAGTATTTTATTTTGGAATCTTTGAATTTTTTCAACATTTGAAGCTGAGGCCGTGCCCCATAGTTGGATACCATAGCACCATATTGGCTTTATAATTAGAATTTCTACCAATTAGCCAGTTAATCTGAAGTGATTTCAACTTCATTTGGGTTAATTTTTTTATCTATATGTGATTTCCACGTAAGACGTCGATCTAGATGCATACCAAGGTATTTTACTTCCGTTTGTTGGGGTATAATCTGATTATTTATCAGGATTGGGGGCACGAATCTCTCCGCAATGTGAATGTAATATGAATACATTTCTGTTCATTCACTTTTATTCTCCATTGCTTCAACCATTTTTCTAAAAATAGTATATGATCCTGCAAGAGTTTAGATGCTTCTTGGGGGTTTTCATGAACGCCTAGTATAGCTGTGTCATCTGCAAATGTTGATATATGGGTTCGACTATTAGTTGGCATATCAGAAGTGTATATTAAATATAAAAAGGGACCCAGTATACTTCCTTGGGGTACACCTGCTTCAATGGACTGCGGTGAGCTTATAAAGTCTCCCTCTTTAAGAACAAACTTTCGATGAGTTAAATAGCTTTCTAGCAGCTTATGCGTATTTGTGGGTAAATGTTGTTTAATTTTAAATAATAATCCTTCGTGCCATACTTTATCGAAGGCTTGAGAAACGTCAATGAAGAGAGCAGAGCAATATTTCTTTTCTTCAAATGTCTTAGATATAACATTTATAAGCCTGTGAGTTTGTTCTATGGTGCTATGTTTTTCTCTAAAACCAAATTGATGTGTTGGAATACAATCGAAACGATTCACTATCGGTTTCAATTTTTTCATTAATAGCTTCTCAAATAGCTTTGATATATTCGACAACAGGCTAATAGGCCTATACGATTCTACTTTAGTGTGATCTTTTCCGGGCTTAGGTATCATTGTAACCAATGAGACCTTCCATTCTGGTGGATAATATTCAAGGCGTAATATAGCATTAAAAATAAAAAGTATTATTCTTATTGCTACTCGGGGTAGCTCCAAAAGCATTTTGTTACTGATCTTGTCAATACCTGGTGCTTTTTTGGAGTTTAAATCAACAATAGCCTTGTCGATCTCTCGAATCTCAAAACAAAGGGGTTCAAATGCCTCCAAAATTGGGTACAATTGGTGGCAACTCTGATCTGATAATTAGGAGTGAATACGTTTCTTTAGTTGGTTAACGAATAGACTCTCCTTTTCGCTATCGTTTCTGGCCCAGCCTCCATTCTATATTACGTAGAGGAGGTCTATTTGCAACTGGTCTTTTCAGATGTTTTGTTAGCTCGCCATAGAGAGTAATTCGAATTATATTTAGTGATTTAGTTTTTCGGTACTCTACCAGCTTATTAAGACGTTTTTTACATTCTCTTAGTTTTGATGAGTTGAAGGATCTGTGGAGTTGCCAGTCTCTTCGAACTCTTCTTTTTTCAATTAAGAGTCGTTGGACATCAACAGAATAAATTCTTTGTATCTGTTTTTTCGGAGGGTTAGGGTCATGAAACAAAGAAATTATAGATAATTCATTACGAATCTGGGTTAGTGGTAGGCATGTTTCAGCAGCAAGTTTTTAAACTTTTTTTTTTTTTAATTTTAAAGTGAGAGAGATGCGATAATTTCTTCTGGTGTTCTCGCGATATTTTTTCCGTACAATGAGTTGTTTGATATTGTCAGATACCATGGGGATACAATTTCTCGAGGGGTTCAAAATAGTAACTAAATTGGGTGAATGATCTAGAGGATAATCTAATTAAGATTTGAAACATGGATTATTCCGTTGGTAAATTCCTCGTAACAGCTATATCAATGACACCCGGTATTTTAATTTGGAACGTAGGCCATTATGTTGGTTCTCCACTTGAAATAACATTCAAACCCATTTTAAAAAATTGTATTAATAAAAACACACCTTTAGGGGTTAAAGTCCCTGAATCCCAGAACGTGTGGCTTTAGTTTATAATGGTCAGCTGCCAGGAAACGGGTCCAGTGATTTATAAAAATTTCATATTGATTTTTTTAAATTTGAAAAGAGAAATAACTAAGTTTCTAAACAATCAATAATACAGATTGTTGTAGCTTGAAGATAATCTTCACGAAGGTCCCACATTAAGGTAGTGTTTGATACGATTTTTATTAAAATGGCCAGAAACATCCACTTGCTCTATCTTTGGATCTTAGTGTCATAAATAGTATATCCATTTTATTCAAAATAAGCTTCTTGACGTCACTGTGTTTCCGAGAACTAAAATTATTATCTACGTCCGTAACTTAAGAAAATATTTCAGTTCGTTGTTTTTGTGTTGGCAGAACTGCCGTTTTGCCGTTCCGCAAAAAGCTCTCACTTTGAACACAATTCAGGTTTGTTTTCAGAACAAGCCTGCAATAACATCTCCGATTGCAATTTATGATTGGCAGCATCATATTGCTCGTTAAATAAAAAAACTTCATTTATTATACAAATCCGACTCTTTCCTTTTTTTATTTGTCATTAGTAGGGTAAACCCCCCATTAAATTTTTTTTTTTTTTTTTTTTTTATAGAAGTTTTTGTCTTCTTTAGTACTTAGAATCATTCTAGTAGTTTTTTGTCTTCAATATAATATATTTATTATTGCACCATTGGATTTTGTTGATCACTGCAATGATGAGTGGTCACTTATTTGGTGCACTCAAGATGAGTGCCACTTGTGGCACACAATAAATTGTGTGCCACCATTGGGGTCTTCGGCCCTAGGTTTGTTAGATAAATTAATTTTCATTAATTTATTTTTATAAAGCTGTTTTTTTAAAAGACTTTTTGTGATCTTTAGTTTATTTTATTTTTAGTTTTTTTTTTTTTTTGGCCTTAGTTCCTTTTATAACTATTATATAAATTAATTAATATAATATATTTTATTTTTGTTTAAGGTAAGGAACACAATAATGATGCCTTCCGCAGGTTCACCTACGAACCTGTTTACGATTTTACTTTCCTCTAAATATCAGTTCGGGTCAACTTTTGCGAAACAGTCCGAACACAAGGCGTTACATGTGATCACGTCCCGGAAGACCTCACTAAATATTCCAATCGGTAGTAGCGACGGCGGAGGGGGTGTGTACAAAGGGCAGGGACTTAAGTCAATGCGAGTTAATGACTCACGACTTACTGGGATTCCAAGTTCATGTGACAGTTGTCAGAGGTTCAGCAATCCAAGCATGAAAGTGGTTGCAGCGGTTTACCCGGACCTCTCGGTCTATTGGAAATCCACGTTGATACTTTCATCTGTAGCGCGCGTGTGCAGCGCCAGGACATCCTAGGGCATCACAGACCTTGTTATTGCTCAAAAATTCATTTGCTAGACGCATTTTGGCCATTTAAGAAGCTAGTGTCACTTATAGATGGGACAGAACCAACAGGTACGGCTCCACTTTCATAAACACATTCAAACACTCACATATTGGTACTTTTACTTGCGCTCATGAATGAAGGCGTACAAAGAGCTTCAACCATAATCCTGAAGAGCAGCTATTTAATATATTGAGTCCTCGTTCGTTATCGGAATTAACCAGACACATCACTCCACGAACTAACGAAACGCGCCATGCACCACCACCGCATAGATCTCGAGAACAAGAGCTATCAGATCTGTCTTTACACACTTATCGTTCGGACTGGTAAGTTTCCCGTGTTGAGTCAAATTAAGCCGCAGGCTCCACTCCCTGGTGGTGCCCTTCCCGTCAATTCCCTTTAAGTTTCAGCTTTGCAACCATGACTTCCCCGGAGCCCGTAAAGCTTTGGGTTTCCCCGGGATGCGATTTTTTTTTTTGTTTTGGTTTTTGTTTTGTCGAGAGAGCCATGGAAGTAGCTACACCCAATTGCTAGCTGTGGCATCGTTTATGGTTAGAATAGGGCGGTATCTGATCGCCTTCGAACCTCTAACTTTCGTTCTTGAATTAATGAAAAACATCTTTGGCAAAATGCCTTGCTTAAAGTTAGTCTTACGACGTCCAAGAATTTCACCTCTCGCGTCGTAATACTAATGCCCCCAAATGCTTCTATTAATCATTACCTCTTGATCTAAAAACCAATGAAAGTAGAACAGAGGTCTTGTTTTCATTATTCCATGCAATAAATAATTCAGGCATTTGGAGCCTGCTTTAAGCACTCTAATTTGTGTTTCAAAGTAATTGTACGGCCCAACAACAACACTCGATGAAGAGGGCACTGAAGCAGGTTTAAATAGGAGGAATATGGCATAAAGTACAAGTATTTTAATACATAATAAGAATCCACCGGTAGACCTACATACATAAGGTACAGTACAAACTACAATTATAGTTGTACTACCGTATGAAGCACGAAGTTTCAACTACGAACGTTTTAACCGGCAAACAAACTTTAATATACGCTATTGGAGCTGGAGTTACGGGTGCTGGCACCAGGACTTGCCCTCCAATAGGTCCTTGTTGAAAGGATTAAAGTGTACTCATTTCCAATTACGGGCCCTCTAAATGAGTCCTGTATTGTTATTTTTCGTTTCACTACCTCCCCGAGCTGGGAGTGGGTATTTACGCGCCTGCTGCCTTCCTTAGATGTGGTAGCCGTTTCTCGAGGCTCCCTCTCCGGAATCGAACCCTGATTCCCCGTTACCCGTTGCAACATGGTAGTCCCTAGATACTACCATCAAAAGTTGATAGGGCCAGACATTTGAAAGATCTGTCGTCGGTCAGTAGACCGTACGATCTGCAAGTTATCTAGAGTTCAAGCCATATTAACGATCTTGGCGATCGCTTGGTTTTAGTCCTATGAAAAGCCACGCGTCCCAAAGGTCCGTGGTTTATATTGGCACTGTATTAGCTCTAGAATTACCCACGTTATCCAAGTAACTGTTAACGATCGAAGGAACGCATACTGATATTATGGCCTTTTGGGGTTTCACTTTTAATTCGTGTGTACTTAGACATGCATGGCTTAATCTTGAGACAAGCATATAACTACTGGCAGATCAACCAGAATAATGTTTTTATTTTGTATTGTTTTTCAGTATTACGATATTCAACTTAAAAAGCTGATTATATCGCCATTTTGCCTTTATATGACATTCAAACAATATTTTTATTTCATTTATTCATTTAGCATCGCTTCATATAGATATTTTTCAATATATTGAATAATATGATATGTAATTAAGAAATTACACATTTCTCATATTTAAAATGTTTCTCACTTTTGAAAAAAATAATCATTAACAAATAATAATATTATAATATCAAAAATTTTTTTGAATATTATAATAAATTTTTTATGCGTATTCGTCCCCAAGATATAAATTCTTGTATTTATTAAAGACACGCATCAACTTTACCACATGAAATATTGACGACTATCATCATGCACAAAAATTCTTCTTTAAACCAAAATCAAATATTATTGCGCAGATAATAAATTCACTCCTAAACCTAACATATTACGAACAATTACAAACTAAGCAATAAAATTGCCCGGCATCAAATCATCTAAAACAAAACCCTAAAAAAACAAAACAACCAGTACTACTTTTAAAAACATTTTCATTCACACACTCTTATTGTAATTTTAGAAAAACCATTGATGATGCAAACAGTGTCATTAAAAGCATATTGCTTGTCACATTCTTGCCCATCGTTCAGTTCTTCTTTTTGCTAAACAAAAATTTTTTATCAAAAAGAAATTCATTTTTCTTTCGTTGCTTGCTTAGTGTTTCATCATGTCATCAAGAGAACCAAATTTTCATTGATGATCAAAACAGTGACATTAAAGCATATCGGCTTTGTCCACATTCTTGACCCCATCGTGTAATAAATAGTTCTACTTTCAACTACACTTTTACAAGCAAAGCTCACTTCATCAATGCTTGAAAAAACCCCCCCTCAAACACCAAACAATATTTTTGTTTTATTTGAATGAAAATGCGGTAGCTGGTGTCTTATTTATATAAGATATATAGAGATATTTGTACGTACAAAGCAGCTGAGCCGAACAGTGAAACGCGCCCGAGACGTACCGTCCAGATCTATATTGGCACCGGCGTGCCGCGCTCAGAGCGTTTCTTTCTTGTTCTCCTCTTTCCTGCCAGTATACAGTTTTGGAAAACTTTAAAAATTCATATCTCTGGTTCTAATTAACTTTTTTTTTAAAAATTTAAAATGTTTTTAAATAGTATTAATTAGTACTATAATTCATAGAAGAAACTTTTTTAATTTTTTCAAAAAATGTAGATTTTAGAATTTTTGTGTTTCAAAAAATTTCAATGTATTTTTCCATCATTTGCAAAATGGAAAAAATGTGAAAAAATTTTTTTTGGAATTTTTGATTTTTTTAAATTAAATTTAAATATAATATGATTAAAAACTATAGTTTAAAAATATTTTCTTTCAATTTTTTCGACTTTTTAAAATTTTGAAAAATTTTCATTTCCAACAATTAATTTTTGGACATATTAAAATGTTATTTCCAAAAATTGATTTTTGAACATATTAAAATCTCATTTTCAACAATTAATCTTTGAATATATTAAGAAATTATTTCCAACAATTGATTTTTGAAAATATTAAGAAGTTATTTCCAACAATTGATTTTTAAATAAATTAAAAAATCATTTGTGGAAATACATTACTATTATATATTATTTCCATATATTGTAAAATAAATGATGAAAAATTTATAAAATTTTATTATTTATATAAACATTCATTAATATCATTATAGATTTTACTTCATAATTTCTAAATATAAGAAAATAATCAATTTATTTTACAAATATTATTCAATATATGGAAATATTATAAGTTTTATATAATATTAATATATTATTGTATATTATCCATATATTGTAAAATAAATGATGAAAAATTTATAAAATTTTTATTAATTTATATAAACATTCATTAATATCATTATAGATTTTACTTCATAATTTCTAAATATAAGAAATAATCAATTTATTTACAAATATTTATTCAAATATATGGAAATATTATAAGTTTTATATATTATAATTATATTATTGTATATTATTTCCATATATTGTAAAATAAATGATGAAATTTATAAAAATTTTTTAATATTATATAAACATTCATTAATAACATTATAGATTTTACTTCATAATTTCTAAATATAAGAAAATAATCAATTTATTTTAACAAATATTATTCAATATATGGAAATATTAATAAGTTTTATATATTTATAATATATTATTGTATATTATTTCCATATATTGTAAAATAAATGATGTAAAATTTATAAATTTTATAATTTATTAAACATTCATTAATATCATTATAGATTTTACTTCATAATTTCTAAATATAAGAAATAATCAATTTATTTTACAAATATTATTCAATATATGGAAATATTAAAAATAACATTTATTATTTAATATGTTATAACTTATTATTTTCATATAAAAGTTAAATATTATTTTTATATCATTGTATTAATATGAAATATATATTATTTATTTCATAGCACATACTATTAGATGATGTTCATGTGAAGAATGAAATCATAAAATTTGTTCAATTTTTGAAAAACATACAAAGTCCTTTATTATTATTGTTTAAGAAAATTTTAACTTTTGTCTTATAATTGTATGTTTATTAAATCATCTTGTATGAAATAGATTTTATTTCTTTCACTTATTACAAATTAAATATTTAACTTGTTCAAATATGTTTATTATATTTATATGAAATAAATTTTATTTCTTTCATTAGACTATTATAACTTGTGTGTTTATTATTATTGTTTAAGAAAAATTTTTAACTTGTGAAATTTTAACTTTTGTCTTATAATTATATGTCTATTATATGATCTTGTATGAAATAGATTTAAATTTCTTTCACTTATTACAATTTAAATATTTAACTTGTTAAAATTATTTTATTATATTTATATGAAATAAATTTTATTTCTTTCATCAGAGTATTAGAAAAATTTTAACTTGTAAAATTATGTTTCTTTCATCATATTATTATAACTTGTTTAAGTCTTATTATATATTATTTATTTCATAGCACACACTATTAGATGATGTTCATGTGAAGAATAAAATCATAAATTTTTTTCAATTTTGAAAAATATACAAAGTCTTTTATTATTATTGTTTAAGAAAAATTTTTTAACTAGTAAAATTTTAACTTTTGTCTTATAATTGTATGTTTATTGAATCATCTTGTATGAAATAGATTTTATTTCTTTCACTTATTACAAATTAAATATTTAACTTGTTTAAATATGTTTATTATATTTATATGGAATAAATTTTATTTCTTTCATTAGACTATTATAACTTGTGTGTTTTATTATTGTTGTTAAGAAAAATTTTAACTTGTGAAATTTTAACTTTTGTTAAATGATCTTGTATGAAATAGATTTAATTTCTTTCACTTATTACAATTTAAATATTTAACTTGTTAAAATATTTTTATTATATTTATATGAAATAAATTTTATTTCTTTCATCAGAGTATTAGAAAAATTTTAACTTGTAAAATTATGTTTCTTTCATCATATTATTATAACTTGTTTAAGTCTTATTATATATTATTTATTTCATAGCACACACTATTAGATGATGTTCATGTGAAGAATAAAATCATAAAATTTTTTCAATTTTGAAAAATATACAAAGTCTTTTATTATTATTGTTTAAGAAAAATTTTTTAACTAGTAAAATGTTAACTTTTGTCTTATAATTGTATGTTTAATTAAATCATCATGTATGAAATAGATTTTATTTCTTTAACTCATTACAAATTAACTATTTAACTTGTTCAAATATGTTTATTATATTTATATGAAATAAATTTTATTTCTTTCATCATACTATTATAACTTGTTAAAGTCTTATTAAATATTATTTATTTCATAGCACACATTATTAGATGATGTACAAGTGAAGAATATAATCATAAACATTTTTCAATTTTGAAAAACATACAAAGTCTTTTATTATTATTGTTTAAGAAAATTATTAAATGCACGAGATGCACAAAATGTATGCCAGTATATTGAAATGATTGTGGATTTCTTTACTTATTATTTACAATCAATTCATTGACTTAGTATATTTTTATTAGATATATTAACTTAAATAATTTTTCCATTATTGAATTTCTGAGGCAGTCACTTGATAAAAAAAAGCAAAGTCCAAAACGAAAAGAACTTTGCTAAAATTTTATTAATATATATAATATATATTATTATAATTATAATATATATTAAAAAATATATTTATTATATTATAATAATTATATAATATATATTAAAATATAATTTTATAAGTAAAACAACATATAAAATTATATTACAAGTGACAT
>MINK01192427.1:44910-52410 GCA_001735545.1 Phormia regina | reverse complement strand
TGCTACTACCACCAAGATCTGTACCAATGGCAGCTCCATGCAGGCTTACGCCAAACACTTCTATGCTCACCATTGTACCCTCCTACTCACTAAAGTTTCAAAGTTTATAATCCAACCGAAATTGAACATAAACCATCTACTTTAGCGGTAATGTATAGGTATACAACTTAAGCGCCATCCATTTTAAGGGCTAGTTGCTTCGGCAGGTGAGTTGTTACACACTCCTTAGCGGATTACGACTTCCATGTCCACCGTCCTGCTGTTTTAAGCAACCAACGCCTTTCATGGTATCTGCATGAGTTGTTAATTTGGGCACCGTAACATTACGTTTGGTTCATCCCACAGCGCCAGTTCTGCTTACCAAAAGTGGCCCACTGGGCACATTATATCACAACCACAACCTTCATACCAAGAAAGGTGAGGTTCTTACCCATTTAAAGTTTGAGAATAGGTTAAGGTCGTTTCGACCCTAAGGCCTCTAATCATTCGCTTTACCAGATAAGATTATTTTACATAATTTTTAAATGCACCAGCTATCCTGAGGGAAACTTCGGAGGGAACCAGCTACTAGATGGTTCGATTGGTCTTTCGCCCCTATACTCAATTCTGACAATCGATTTGCACGTCAGAACTGTTTCGGTCTTCCATCAGGGTTTCCCCTGACTTCAACCTGATCAAGTATAGTTCACCATCTTTCGGGTCACAGCATATATGCTCAAGGTACGCTCTAGTTAGAGGTATAAATAATATAAATATTATTATACATAACTGATAGAACGCCCCGGGATTGTATTAATAGACTATAAATAGGCTAAAAACTAATCCCATTATTAAGTTATGTTAATTTCGCTATTAGGTTTTTATTCCCAATAACTTGCAAATATGTTAGACTCCTTGGTCCGTGTTTCAAGACGGGTCCCGAAGGTATCCTGAATCTTTCGCATTGTTAATCATATAAGTGCATATAATAAACATAAAAATCAATGATTAATATGCTATTATAAAATATAAATATTTAAGCACTATATATAATAAATCTATCAACACTTTATCAAATCAAAAGCATTTATTCTATGTTAAATTGCAAGCAAAATAATTTGAATAAACTTACGCTCTTGATCTTATGATAAATATATTTATGTTAATAGATTACAATGTCCTTTTATAGAAAAAATGCACACCATTATTATAATATTATAAATATTAAAATCATAATGATGAATTTTCTATAACGGATATTCAGGTTCATCGGGCTTAACCTCTAAGCAGTTTCACGTACTATTTAACTCTCTATTCAGAGTTCTTTTCAACTTTCCCTCACGGTACTTGTTTACTATCGGTCTCATGGTTATATTTAGTTTTAGATGGAGTTTACCACCCACTTAGTGCTGCACTATCAAGCAACACGACTCTTTGGAAATGCCATCTAGTAATCATTAACGTTATACGGGCCTGGCACCCTCTTTGGGTAAATGGCCTCATTTAAGAAGGACTTAAATCGTTAATTTCTCATACTAGAAATTTGACATTCCATACACTGCATCTCACATTTGCCATTAAGACAAAGTGACTTAGTGCTGAACTATTTTCTTTTCGCTCGCCGCTACTAAGAAAATCCTTGTTAGTTTCTTTTCCTCCCCTCATTAATATGCTTAAATTCAGGGGGTAATCCCATATGAGTTGAGGTTGTATAAAAAATTTTTTTTCTTTTCTTAAAATATCAAAACCATGAATAAAAATCATTTCTTTAAAAATCCATTTATAAATAAAATAAAAATTCTTTTTATTAAAGAGGCAATTCTAGTTTCATAAATATTTTATGCTAGACCTTCCTCAATAAAAAAAGAATATAAAATATATATTATTATATATTAAAATACTCTGATTTTATTCAATGAGAGGTTTTGTATCTTTTGTATTTAGTATTATGAATATAAAATTATATCCAGTAATACAACATGTGCTTTATATTAAAAAAATAATTTTTAATAAAAAAGCAACTCATTTAGCATAGTCTTACAACCCTCAACCATATGTAGTCCAAGCAGCACTTCAATTGTAAATTAAAGTACCTTACAGCATGGACTGCGATATGCGTTCAAAATGTCGATGTTCATGTGTCCTGCAGTTCACACGATGACGCACAGTTTGCTGCGTTCTTCATCGACCCATGAGCCAAGTGATCCACCGCTTAGAGTGATATTTATTTTTTATATTTGTTAACAGTTCATAAATGTTTTTATTGAAAGAAATCAAAAATACACCAAATCAAATTGGCATATATCAATTCCTTCAATAATTTTTTGTTTTAAAACATACAAAGTTTGTTGCGAATGTCTTAGTTCTAAATTAAAGAACAAATTTTAACTTTAACACCACCTATAGTTTTCGTAGCGTCAAAGTACAACTATAATTGTATGTTTATTTTTTTAATGTATGGAGATAATTTTTCACCAGTACATTTATTCAATGTATGAATATTTTCATATTCAGTACATTCTTCTTGTATAATGATATTTTGATATCATCATCAATTCTTATTATATTATATGGATTTTGTAAAAAAAAAAACTTCATTTATTATACAAAATCCGACTCTTTACTTTTTTTATTTGTCATTAGTATGGTATACCCAATTAATTTTTTTTTTTTATAGAAGTTTTTGTCTTCTTTAGTACTTAGAATCATTTCTAGTAGTTTTTTGTCTTCAATAATAAATATATTTATTATTTGCACATTGATTTTGTTGACACTCAAATGAGTGGTCAACTTATTTGTGGCACTCAAAGAATGAGTGCCACTTGTGGCACACAATAAATTGTGTGCCACCATTGGTCTTTCGCCCCTAGGTTTGTTAATAAATTAATTTTCATTAATTTATTTTTATAAAGCCTTTTTTTAAAAAGACTTTTTTGATCTTTATTTTATTTTTATTTTTTTTTTTTTTGGCCTTAGCCTTTTTATATATTATATAAATTAATATATAATATATTTTATTTTTGTTTAACGGTAAGGAACACAATAATGATCCTTCCGCAGGTTCACCTACGGAAACCTTGTTACGACTTTTACTTCCTCTAAATAATCAAGTTCGGTCAACTTTTGCGAAACATCCGTAACACACAAGGCGTTACAGTGATCACGTCCGGAGACCTCACTAAATAATTCAATCGGTAGTAGCGACGGGCGGTGTGTACAAAGGGCAGGGACTTAATCAATGCGAGTTAATGACTCACACTTACTGGGAATTCCAAGTTCATGTGAACAGTTTCAGTTCACAATCCCAAGCATGAAAGTGGTTCAGCGGTTTACCCGGACCTCTCGGTCTAGGAAATACACGTTGATACTTTCATTGTAGCGCGCGTGCAGCCCAGGACATCTAAGGGCATCACAGACCTGTTATTGCTCAATCTCATTTTGCTAGACGCAATTTGTCCATTTAAGAAGCTAGTGTCCTTATAATGGGACAAACCAACAGGTACGGCTCCACTTTCATAAACACATTCAAACACTCACACATTTTACTGCGCTCATGAATGAAGGCTACAAAAGCTTCAAAACCATAATCCTGAAAGCATCTATTTAATATATTTGAGTCTCGTTCGTTATCGGAATTAACCAGACAAATCACTCCACGAACTAAGAACGGCCATGCACCACCACCCATAGATTCGAGAAAGAGCTATCAATCTGTCTTACACACTTATGTTCGGACCTGGTAAGTTTTCCCGTGTTGAGTCAAATTAAGCCGCAGGCTCCACTCCTGGTGGTGCCCTTCCGTCAATTCCTTTAAGTTTCAGCTTTGCAACCATACTTCCCCCGGAGCCCAAAAGCTTTGGTTTCCCGGGAAGCGACTGAGAGAGCCATGATAGTAGCTACACCCAATTGCTAGCTGGCATCGTTTATGGTTAGAACTAGGGCGGTATCTGATCGCCTTCGAACCTCTAACTTTCGTTCTTGATTAATGAAAACATCTTTGGCAAATGCTTTCGCTTAAGTTAGTCTTACGACGGTCCAAGAATTTCACCTCTCGCGTCGTAATACTAATGCCCCCAAACTGCTTCTATTAATCATTACCTCTTGATCTAAAAACCAATGAAAGTAGAACAGAGGTCTTATTTCATTATTCCATGCACAAAATATTCAGGCATTTGGAGCCTGCTTTAAGCACTCTAATTTGTTCAAAGTAATTGTACCGGCCCACAACAACACTCGATGAAGAGCACTGAAGCAGGTTTAAATAGGAGGAATATGCATAAATACAAGTATTTAATACATATAAGAACTCCACCGGTAATACGCTTACATACATAAGGTACAGTACAAACTACAATTATAGTTGTACTACCCGTATGAAGCACAAGTTCAACTACGAACGTTTTAACCGCAACAACTTTAATATACGCTATTGGAGCTGGAGTTACCGCGGCTGCTGGCACCAGACTTGCCCTCCAATAGGTCCTTGTTAAAGGATTTAAAGTGTACTCATTCCAATTACAGGGCCTCTAATATGAGTCCTGTATTGTTATTTTTCGTCACTACCTCCCCGAGCTGGGAGTGGGTAATTTACGCGCCTGCTGCCTTCCTTAGATGTGGTAGCCGTTTCTCAGGCTCCCTCTCCGGAATCGAACCCTGATTCCCCGTTACCCGTTGCAACCATGGTAGTCCTAGATACTACCATCAAAAGTTGATAGGGCAGACATTTGAAAGATCTGTCGTCGGTACAAGACCGTACGATCTGCAAGTTATCTAGAGTTCAACCATATTAACGATCTTGCGATCGCTTGGTTTTAGCCTAATAAAAGCACACGTCCCAAAGGTCCGTGTTTATATTGCATGTATTAGCTCTAGAATTACCACAGTTATCCAAGTAACTGTTAACGATCTAAGGAACCATAACTGATATAATGAGCCTTTTGCGGTTTCACTTTTAATTCGTGTGTACTTAGACATGCATGGCTTAATCTTTGAGACAAGCATATAACTACTGGCAGGATCAACCAGAATAATGTTTTATTTTGTATTGTTTTTCAGTATTAACGATATTCAACTTAAAAAGCTGATTATATCGCCATTTTGCCTTTATATACATTCAAACAATATTATTTTATTTCATTTATTCATTTAGCATCGCTTCATATAATATTTTTCAATATATATGAATAATATGATATGTAATTAAGAATTACACATTTTCATATTTAAAATTTTTCTCACTTTTGAAAAAAATAATCATTAACAAATATAATATTATAATATCAAAAAATTTTTTTGAATATTATAATAAATTTTTTATGCGTATTCGTCCCCAAGAATATAAATTCTTGTATTTATTAAAGACACGCATCAACTTTACCACATGAAATATTGACGAACTATCATCATGCACAAAAATATCTTCTTTAAACCAAAATCAAATATTATTGCGCAGATAATAAAATTCATCCTAAACCTAACATATTGACGAACCAATTACAAACTAAGCAATAAAATTGCCCGGCAATCAATCCATCTAAAAACAAAACCCTAAAAAAACAAAACAACCAGTACTACTTTTAAAAACATTTTCATTCACACACTCTTTTTTAATTTTAGAAAAACCATTGATGATGCAAACAGTGTCATTAAAAGCATATTGCTTTGTCACATTCTTGCCCATCGTTCAGTTCTTCTTTTGCTAAACAAAAATTTTTTATCAAAAGAAATTCATTTTTCTTTCGTTGCTTGCTTAGTGTTTCATCATGTCATCAAGAGAACCAAATTTTCATTGATGATCCAAACAGTGACATTAAAAGCATATCGCTTTGTCACATTCTTGCCCATCGTTCAAAATAGTTCTATTCAACACAATTTTACAAAGCAAACTCACTTCATCAATGTTAAAAAATCAACCACCAAACAATATTTTTGTTTTATTTGAATGAAAATGCGTAGCTGGTGTCTTATTTATATAGATATATAGAGATATTTACGTACAACTTTCCTGCCAGTTACATTTTGGAAAACTTTAAAAATTCATATCTCTGGTTCTAATTAACTTTTTTTAAAAATTTAAAATGTTTTTAAATAGTATTAATTAGTACTATAATTCATAGAAGAAACTTTTTTAATTTTTCAAAAAATGTAGATTTTAGAATTTTTGTGTTTCAAAAAATTTCAATGTATTTTTCCATCATTTGCAAAATGGAAAAAATTTGAAAAAATTTTTTTTGGAATTTTTGATTTTTTTAATTAAATTAAATATAATATGATTAAAAACTATAGTTTAAAAATATTTTCTTTCAATTTTTTCGACTTTTTAAAATTTTGAAAAATTTTCATTTCCAACAATTAATTTTTGGACATATTAAAATGTTATTTCCAAAAATTGATTTTTGAACATATTAAAATCTCATTTTCAACAATTAATCTTTGAATATATTAAGAAATTATTTCCAACAATTGATTTTTGAAAATATTAAGAAGTTATTTCCAACAATTGATTTTTAAATAAATTAAAAAATCATTTGTGGAAATACATTACTATTATATATTATTTCCATATATTGTAAAATAAATGATGAAAAATTTATAAAATTTTTATTATTTATATAAACATTCATTAATATCATTATAGATTTTACTTCATAATTTCTAAATATAAGAAAATAATCAATTTATTTTACAAATATTATTCAATATATGGAAATATTAATAAGTTTTATATATTTATAATATATTATTGTATATTATTTCCATATATTGTAAAATAAATGATGAAAAATTTATAAAATTTTTAATATTTATATAAACATTCATTAATATCATTATAGATTTTACTTCATAATTTCTAAATATAAGAAAATAATCAATTTATTTTACAAATATTATTCAATATATGGAAATATTAATAAGTTTTATATATTTATAATATATTATTGTATATTATTTCCATATATTGTAAAATAAATGATGTAAAATTTATAAAATTTTTAATATTTATATAAACATTCATTAATATCATTATAGATTTTACTTCATAATTTCTAAATATAAGAAAATAATCAATTTATTTTACAAATATTATTCAATATATGGAAATATTAAAATAACATTTATATATTTAATATGTTATAACTTATTATTTTCATATAAAAGTTAAATATTATTTTTATATCATTGTATTAATATGAAATATATATTATTTATTTCATAGCACATACTATTAGATGATGTTCATGTGAAGAATGAAATCATAAAATTTGTTCAATTTTGAAAAACATACAAAGTCCTTTATTATTATTGTTTAAGAAAAATTTTAACTTTTGTCTTATAATTGTATGTTTATTAAATCATCTTGTATGAAATAGATTTTATTTCTTTCACTTATTACAAATTAAATATTTAACTTGTTCAAATATGTTTATTATATTTATATGAAATAAATTTTATTTCTTTCATTAGACTATTATAACTTGTGTGTTTATTATTATTGTTTAAGAAAAATTTTAACTTGTGAAA
>MINK01192427.1:37410-39910 GCA_001735545.1 Phormia regina | reverse complement strand
GACCTTCAACAAGAATCAGCAAGTCATCCGCATAAGCACACACCTTGAAAGTATGGCCGAGATGCCTCAACAAAGGATCCATCATGATGTTCCAAATAAATGGACCACAGATAGAACCTTGCGGACATCCACGAACAACATCCTTCCAAACTGTGTCGCTGGCACCTACAACACAAGCCTTTCTGCCGCTGAAGTAGCTCCTCCAGAGGGCTAACTCCCGACAGCCCACTTCCTCTAGCCTCCTAAAGACACTACCCCAAGATAGGTAGTCAAAAGCACCCTTAAAATCCACAAATATGCCTAACACATATTTGGACGAAGACTCGCTAACACTCCTACGCACATGCATCCAAGCATCCTCAACACTCCTACCTTCCCTAAAACCAAACTGAAACTCAGAAGGACCCTCATTGGCATCCTCCTTAAGTCGAGACACCATGATTCTTTCCAGCACTTTCGCAAGTACTGGAAGGAGACTGATGCCCCGATAAGAGCGGGGATTACTCCTCACCCTATCAGGAGACTTAAGAAGGACGACAACGCGAGCACACTTCCAAGCATCAGGGAAATAGCCCTCGCTAATACACTTCCCAAAGACCGACTCGAGATATTCCGGTATGGCTTTCCAGATGCTTTTACACATCTCTCCAGTCATACCATCAATACCCGGAGACTTCCTGCATCTGACCCGACAAATACTGTCAACGATTTCCGATCTTTCCAAGTTTGGAGGATTGACCATCTCCCTAATGAGAGGAGAATAATCAACCGGTTCCGCCCTAGGAAAGAATACCCCCAAAAGTTCGTCAGTACATTCTCTCCAAGTTGACAACGTAACATTGCCAACCTGAAGAGAAGCTATGTCATCCTGTCCCTTATTCCTACCCCTGCACACGCGGTAAACCTTACCCCAGGGGTCATCCCTATTGTCCCGTACGAAACTCCTCCAATCGTCTTCCTTCACCTTAACAATTCTGTCTTTGTACGTTCTAAGAGCAGACCGATAGTCAGTTTCACGCTGAGCAAGATCATCAGCGCCGGTACGTCTGGCCCTCTGGAAATAAATCCGGAGTTGCCTGACGTAAGCTCCTGATCCATTTCAGTGGCGTGCGTTCGCTCTGGCAACAATCACTTGATGTAGCACCGACCATTGTCCAGCAAAAGCTGCATGGCCTCGCTACATCCCTCCAACACCACATTCACAGGGCTGCCTGTAGACTTCCAAGGGCCAGTCACCAGTATAAAGCTCCTCCATGAACTCATCCGGGGTGATCTCCGGATGTTAATGGACACCCCCAACCCAACCTCTCCCAACTTCGCATAACCTTCTTCCCCTTCACTACCACCGACCATGGCTCAACCGGCTTTGGGGCCTGAAAAAAAAAAAAAAAAAAAAAAAAAAAAAAAAAAAAAAAAAAAAAAAAGAAAAAACCCTGACACTAGCAGCAGGCGCAGCGTCCAACCACCATCGACGGGGAAGCATCAGCGACCGGAGCAGCAGCAGCAGCACGGGCAGCGAAGGCGGCATAGCCAACCCTCAAAACCAATAGAAATCGACAAAAAGTGAAAAGATCACCTACCTTACCAAACTGCAACTGGAAGCACTGTATTACCAAAAATTTTGGCACGAACCGCCTTACCGACAATGGTAAAGCAGTTCGACACTAACTTACCGACACAAAAATTCCGCGCGNGGCACGAACCGCCTTACCCGAAAAATGGTAATGCAGTTTCGCACTGCCTTACCCACTGCCTTACCTACGGCCTTACACTGCCTTACCGACAAGTTAACATTCGAAAAAGAGTAGATAGGGACAGTAGGAATCTCGTTAATCCATTCATGCGCGTTGTCAACACCCTTTAGGGCCATCACAATGCTTATAACTTGCGATAATCCACTAAAAATTTTAGCAATTCAGAGCCAATCCTTATCCCGAAGTTACGAAAAATATCGACACAACAGTAAATGTCATGCTCTTCTAGTCCATCTACCATAGCTCTCTTTTCTTTATGGTCGTTCCTGTTGCCAGGATGAGTTCAAGTGTTTAATTACTAAGTTAAGTAAAAATTTACTTATTTTTCTTTATAACTGAAAAATTTTCGGCTTAGGGTCTCATTCGATTATTTGCTTCTTTAGCGGAAATGTATAGGCATACAACTTAAGCGCCATCCATTTTAAGGGCTAGTTTTCCATCAGGGTTTCCCCTGACTTCAACCTGACTATATATAATAAATCTATCAACACTTATCAAATCAAAAGCATTTATTCTATTTTAAAATGCAAGCAAAATAATTTGAATAAATTATCGGTCTCATGGTTATATTTAGTTTTAATTTGGAATGCCATCTAGTAATCATTAACGTTATACCTCTTTGGGAAAATGGCCTCATTTAAGAAGGACTTAAATCCATACACTTGCATCTCACATTTGCCATTAAGACAAAGTGACTTAGTGCTGAACTATTTTCTTTTTTAAAACTCCGTTTATAAATAAAATAA
>MINK01192427.1:0-13998 GCA_001735545.1 Phormia regina | reverse complement strand
CGCCCCCTAGGTGTTAATAAATTAATTTTCATTAATTTTTTTTTATAAACCTTTTTTTTAAAAAGACTTTTTTCTTTCATTTTTATTTTATTTTTTTTTTTTTTTTTTTGGCCTTAGCCTTTTTATTTATATAAATTAATATATATATATTTTATTTTTGTTAACGGTAAGGAACACATAATGACCTTCCGCAGGTTCACCACGGAACCTTGTTACGACTTTACTTCCTCTAAATAATCAGTCTCGGTCAGAACTTTTGCGAAACACTCCGAACAACAAGGCGTTACAGTGATCACGTCCGAGACCTCACTAATAATTCAATCGTTAGTGCGACGGGCGGTTGTTACAAAGCAGGGACTTAATCCAATGCGAGTTAATGACTCACACTTACTGGGAATTCCAAGTTCTTGTGAACAGTTTCAGTTCACAATTCCCCAAGCATTGAAAAAAGAGGGTTCAGCGGTTACCCGGACCTCGCGGTCTAGTGAAATACACGTTGATACTTTCATTGGAGCGCTGGCGTGCAGCCCATGACATCTAAGCGGCATCAAGACCTGTTATTGTCAATCTTTTTGCTTAGACCAATTTGTCCATTTAGAAGCTAGTGTCCTTATAATGGGACAAACCAACGTACGGCTGCCACTTCATAACACATTCACAACACTCAGCACATCTTTACTGCGTCATGAATGAAGGCTACTAGAAGCTCAAAAAACCATAATCCTGGAAAGCATCTAGTTAATATATTTGAGGTTCTCGTTCGTTGATCGAATACTAACCAGACCAAATCACCTCCACGAATAAGAACGGCCATGCACACACCACCCATAGATTCGCAGAAGAGCTATCAATTTCCTTTCGGTCTTACACACTTATGTTCGACCTGGTAAGTTTTCCCGTGTTGAGGTCAAATTAAGCCGCAGCTCACTCCTGTGTGCCCTTCTCAATTCCCTTTAAGTTTCCAGCTTGCAACCACTTCCCCCGACCCAAAAAGCTTTGTTCCCGGGAAGCGACTGAGAGAGCCATGATAGTAGCTACACCCAATTGCTAGCTGGCATCGTTTATGGTTAGAACTAGGCGGTATCTGATCGCCTTCGAACCTCTAACTTTCGTTCTTGGATTAATGAAAAACATACTTTGGCAAATGCTTTCGCTTTAAGTTTAGTCTTACGACGGTCCAAGAATTTCACCTCTCGCGTCGTAATACTAATGCCCCCAAACTGCTTCTATTAATCATACCTCTTGATCTAAAAACAATGAAGTAGAACAGAGTCTTATTGTCATTATTCATGCACAAAATATTCAGGCATTTGGAGACCTGCTTTACGCACTCTAATTGTCAAAGTAATTGTACCGGCCCACACACAACACTCGATTGAAGAGCAACTAAGCAGGTTTAAATAGAGGAATATGCATAAATACCAAGTATTTAATACATATAGAACTCCACCGGTAATACGCTTACATACATAAGTACAGTACAAACTTACAAATTATAGTTGTACTACCCGTTATGGAAGCACAGTTCAACTACGAACGTTTTAACCGCAACAACTTTAATATTACGCTATTGGAGCTGGGTTACCGCGGCTGCTGGCAACCAGACTTGCCCTCCAATAGTCCTTGTTAAAGGATTAAAGTGTACTCATTCCAATACAGGGCCTCTAATATGATCACTGTATTTTATTTTTTCTTCACTACCTCCCCGAGCTGGAGTGGGTAATTTACGCGCCTGCTGCCTTCCTTAGATGTCGTGCCGTTTCTCAGGCTCCCTTCTCCGGATCGAACCCTGATTCCCCGTATACCGTTGCAACCATGGTAGTCCTAGAACTACCATCAAAAGTTGTAGGCAGACATTGAAAGATCTGTCGCGGTACGAGACCGTACTGATCTGCAAGTTATCTAGAGTTCACCATATTAACGATTCTTCGATCGCTTTGGTTTTTAGCCTAATAAAAGCACACGTCCCAAAGGTCCTGTTGTTATTGCATGTATTAGCTCTAGAATTACCACAGTATCCAAGTAACTGTTAACGATCTAAGGAAGCCATTAACTGATATAATGAGCTTTTTGCGGTTTCACTTTTAATTCGTGTGTACTTAGGACATGCATGGCTTAATCTTTGAGACAAGCATATAACTACTGGCAGGATCAACCAGTAATGTTTATTTATTGTTTTTCATCATTAACGATATCAACTTAAAAGCTGATTATAATCGCCATTTTGCCTTTATATACATTCAAACATATTATTATTTTATTTACTTCTTTAAGCATCGCTTCAATATATTTTTCAAATATATGAATAATATGATATGTATATAAGAATTACCACATTGCATATTAAAATTTTTCTCCACTTTGAAAAAAATAATCATAACAATATAATATTATAATATTCACAAAATTTTTTTGATATTATAATAAATTTTTTATCGTATCGTCCCCAAGAATATAAATTCTTGTATTTATTAAAGACACGCATCAACTTACCACATGAAATATTGAAGAACTATCATCATGCACCAAAAATATATTCTTTTAAACCACAAATAAAATATTATGGGCGCAGATAAATAAAATTCATCCTAAACTAACATTATGACGAACCAATTACAAACTAAGCAATAAAATGCCCGGCAATCAATCCATCTAAAAACAAAACCCTAAAAAAAACAAAACAACCAGTAACTACTTTTAAAAACATTTACATTCACACAACTCTTTTGATTAATTTTAGAAAAACCATTGAGAGCAAACAGTGTCATTAAAAGCATATTTCTTGTCACATTCTGCCATCGTTCAGTCTTCTTTTGCAAACAAAAAATTTTATCAAAAGAAAATTCATTTTCGTTCGTGCTTGCTTATGTTTCTCAATGTCATCGACGAACCAAATTTTCATTGATGATCCAAACGAGTGACATTAAAAGCATACGCTTTGTCATTCTGCCCATCGTTCAAAAATAGTTCTACTATTCAACACAATTTTACAAGCAAATCACTCATCAATGTTAAAAAATCAACACCAACAATATTTTTGGTTTATTTTGAATGAAATGCGTAGCTGGTGTCTTATTTATATAAATATAAGATATTTACGTAACAACTTTCCTGCCAGTTACATTTTGGAAAAACTTTAAAAATTCATATCTCTGGTTCTAATTAACTTTTTTAAAATTTAAATGCTTTTTAAATAGTATTAATTAGTACTATAATTCATAGAAGAAAATTTTTTAATTTTTCAAAAAATGTAGATTTTTAGGAATTTTGTGTTTCAAAAAATTTCAATGTATTTTCCATCATTTGCAAAATGGAAAAATGGAAAAAAATTTTTTTGGAATTTTGATTTTTTTAAATTAAATTAATATAATATAATTGATTAAAAACTATAGTTTAAAAAATATTTTCTTCAATTTTTTCGACTTTTTAAAATTTTGAAAAATTTTCATTTTCCAAACAATTAATTTTTGGACATATTAAAATGTTATTTCCAAAAAATTGATTTTTGAACATAATTAAAATCTCATTTTCAACAATTTAATCTTTGAATATATTTAAGAAATTATTTCCAACAATTGATTTTTGAAAATATTAAGAAGTTATTTCCAACAATTGATTTTTTAATAAATTAAAAAATCATTTGTTGGAAATACATTACTATTATATATTATTTCCATATATTGTAAAATAGAATGATGAAAAATGTATAAAATTATTATTATATATATAAACATTCATTAATATCATTATAGAATTTTACTTCATAATTTCTAAATATAAGAAAATAATCATTTATTTTACAAATATTATTCAATATATGGAAATATTAATAAGTTTTATATATTTATAATATATTTTGTATATTATTTCCATATATTAGGAAAATAAATGATGAAAAAAAATATATAAATTTTTAAATATTATATATAAACATTTCATTAAAAACATTATAGATTTTACTTCATAATTTCTAAATATAAGAAAATAATCAATTTATTTTACAAATATTATTCAATATATGGAAATATTAAAATAACATTTATATATTTAATATGTTATAACTTATTATTTTCATATAAAAGTTAAATATTATTTTTATATCATTGTATTAATATGAAATATATATTATTTATTTCATAGCACATACTATTAGATGATGTTCATGTGAAGAATGAAATCATAAAATTTGTTCAATTTTGAAAAACATACAAAGTCCTTTATTATTATTGTTTAAGAAAAATTTTAACTTTTGTCTTATAATTGTATGTTTATTAAATCATCTTGTATGAAATAGATTTTATTTCTTTCACTTATTACAAATTAAATATTTAACTTGTTCAAATATGTTTATTATATTTATATGAAATAAATTTTATTTCTTTCATTAGACTATTATAACTTGTGTGTTTTATTATTATTGTTTAAGAAAAATTTTAACTTATATATTATTTATTTCATAGCACACACTATTAGATGAATGTTCATGTGAAGAATAAAATCATAAATTTTTTTTCAATTTTGAAAAATATACAAAGTCTTTTATTATTATTGTTTAAGAATCTTTCACTTATTACAATTTAAATATTTAACTTGTTAAAATATTTTTATTAAATTTATATGAAATAAATTTTATTTCTTTCATCAGAGTATTAGAAAAATTTTAACTTGTAAAATTTTTTTATTTCTTTCACTTATTACACATTAAATATTTCACTTGCTCAAATAAGTCTTATTATATATTATTTATTTCATAGCCCACACTATTAGATGATGTTCAGGTGAAGAATAAAATCATAAATTTTTTCCAATTTTGAAAAATATACAAATTAACTTTTGTCTTATAAATGTATGTTTATTAATTCAAATATGTTTATTATATTTATATAAAATAAATTTGACTTAGTATATTTTTATTAGATATATACAATATAATTTGATCGAATCGTCAAGCTAAGGCGCAGGAATGCTGTCGCACCAACATATTGCCATTAGTAGGGTAAAACTAAACTGTCTCTATGTGTGGTTTCTGTCCGAACTGAGCTGGCCTTATTTGAGAGACGTACCGCCCCAGTCAAACTCCCTACCTTGCAATGTCCTTGAATTATACCATAAGATATATAAATATATCCGTATAATGGCTAAGAAATGATACACGTTCCACTTAATCAAGGAAGTAAGGAAACAATAAGAGTAGTGGTATTTCATTGGTGACAATCTTGTTTAAGTCTTATAATATATTTCTTTCAATTAGCACACACATTAGATGTGTTCATTGTGAAGAATAAATCATAAAATTTTTTCCATTTTGAAAAATATACCAAACGTCTTTTATTATTATTGTTTAAGAAAAATTTTTATACTAGTAAAGTTAAACTTTGTCTTATTAATGGTATGTTTAATTAAATTCATCATGTATGAAATAGATTTTATTTCTTTAACTCATTACAAATAACTATTTAACTTGTTCCAAATATGTTATATATTTATTGAAGAAAATTTTATTTCTTTCATCATACTGATTATAATTGTTAAGTCTTAAAATATTATTATTTCATAGCACACAGTTATTAGATGATGTAATAGTGAAGAATATAATCATATAACATTTTTCATTTGAAAACATATACAAGTCTTGTATTATTATTGTTTAAGAAAATTTTAATGCACGAGCCCTGCACAAAATGTATGCCAGTCCTATTGAAAAATGATGGTATTCTTACTTTTATTCAATCAAGTTCATTGACTAGTAATATTTTTATTTAGATATATTAACTAAAATAATTTTTCCAATTAATTTGAATTCTGAGGCGAGTCACTTGATAAAAAAAGCAAAAGTCCAAAAGAAAAGAACTTTGCTAAATTTATTAGATATATATAATATAATTATTAAATTATAATATATATTAAAAATATATTTATTATGATTATAATAATTAATATAAATATATATTAAAATATAATTTTAATAAGTAAACACAACATATCTAAATATTACAAGTGACATAAAATTATAAAATACAATTTTAATAAAAATGTTATCTTAAATATATATTTTAAAAATTCATGATCATCATGATTTTTATATTGTTTAAGAATTATTATGTATCTATTATTAATTGATGTGATGTGAACATGAGGGATTTATAGTTAGTAACATAAATATAAATTACAATATAAGTTATTAAATACATGACACATTGATCACAAATCACAGACACTTAATCCGTAACGCACATTACATTAGTGAGCTAGTTTGTATAAAAGTGGGATATGAAGCTCATACAATATACTATAGCGAGTACGTAAATTGCACACTACAGAATCAGCTCAAGCTAAGGATGAGCTTCAGTGATCGCAGTATGGCACTTGCTCTACCACTTACAACACCTTGCCCGTTCACAAAAGTCCCCGTTTACAATTTGATGTCTAGCATTGTCCCATTGATTAAAATAATGTTTTTTAATATGGTAACTAGCGCGGCGTACAGGTGAATAGAACCTCTGCACTTGCTAATGTTACAAAGAACATGGCATCAGAATCCCATTGTCGTTTACCACCAAGATAAACTTTAAATGGTTAAGAGCCATAACAATGCATTGCCCATTTTTAATCATGCAGGTCCCTTGGTTACGAACCTTAGAGGCGTCAGCATACTCCAACGGACCGTAGGCGTCCTACCACCTGTCGCTCGAACAAGTAATTGTGCCATAGGTCCGTACCCTGCGGTCCTCTCGTACTACGCAGGAATGCTGTCGCAAGCAACATATTGGTCATTAGTAGGGTAAAACTAACCTGTCCTCACGACGGTCTTAAACCCAGCTCAACGTTCCCTTGCATGGGTGAACAATGCCAACGCTTGTGAATTTTGCTTCACAATGATAGGAAGAGCCGACAATCGACAGGATCAAAAAGCGACGTCGCTATGAAACGCTTGGCCGCCACAAGCTCAGTTATCCCTGTGGTATACTTTTCTGACACGCTTCTGTTAAAAACTCCTAAACCAAAAGGTCGGAGTAGGCCGACTTTTGCTGTCCCTGTGTGTACTGAACAACCGAGATCAAGTCAGCATTGCCCTGTTGCTCTATTGTGGTTCTGTCTGGGGCACTGAGCTGGCCTTGGGAACCTCCGTTATATATTGAGAGATGTAACCGCCTCCAGTCAAACTCCCTACGTGGCAATGTCCTTGAATTGGATCATAACCTGAGGTATTAGGAGTTATATCCAAATTCAAATATTGACAATAGCACGCGAAATGCCATCATCTCATCAAAATTTGTTTACAAATTCCTATAACAAACTCTTAAGTTACTTTGAATCCAAAAGCTGCATCATAACCAATACCATAAGATATATAATATATAATCCGTAAATAAATGGTAAGAAATGATACACGTTCTCACTTAATCAAGTAAGGTAAGGAAAACAATAAGAGTAAGTGGTATTTCATTGGTGACAAGGCCCCAAAGACCAATATCTCCCATTAATTCTATCACCTCTTATGTCTCCTTACACTGCCAGAGTTAGAGGTCAAGCTCAATCAGGGTCCTTCTTTCCCCGCGAATTTCCAAGCCCGTTCCCTTGGCCTTGTGGTTCGCTAGATAGTCGATAGGGTACAGACGTGTTATCAGATTTACGTGGGTACCTGCCATGAGGCCCTACCCACGGTGGTCTTAACACCGGGTGAGTACAATGCGCCTACCAACGCCCCCAGATGCAACACATCTGAGTACCAGTTCGAAGCCATGTATTTGGACATGACTTCCCCCTTGGTTAGGGGCGGAGCCCATCTAAAACTCCTTCCGTTATATGGGTAACGGCACCCGGTTGCAATGCAACTCCACACCGAGCTCACGCTCTGCCCGCGATTTGGGCATAAACCACAGCCACCACGTTGCTCCCCAAGGGGGCCTCTCCATTGCCAGGCTGGAACCGAAGTTCCAGGGGCTCCTGACACCCGTGGTACCAGAATTAAGTCTCCGGTCAGACTTCGTAATCAAAATGACTACTACCAGTTGAACTCCAAACAGTTCGGGACTGGTGGCCCGCCACGCGCCACACACAAACAGCACCCCTCACGGAGTTACCATTTGGCCACACACCAACACCCGCCACGACAGTACCCCTCACGGGGTTACCATCTGGCCACACACCAACACCGGCACACACCAACACCAGCCGCAACGGTACCCCTCACGGAGTTACCACTCGACCACACCAACACCGAACACACACCAACACCGACCGCAACGGTACCCCTCACGGAGTTACCATTCGGTCGCACACCAACACCGCACACGCACGAACAGTACCCCTCACGAAGTACCATTCTGCTACCAAAGACACCGCACCACATACACCGCATAATCACAGCACCAACATACGTCGGCGAAGGGAAAAGGCAACAATGATCCAGCAACGACGGCAGCAACCAGCAACAACCGCCATGAACGCACCATGATGAGTTGTCAACCAAACTGGACAACCAACACAGCAGCCCGCGAACATAAAGGCAGTCAACGGCAGTAGGACGGCTTAACTACGCGGATGACTGTAACGGAGGATTGCCTCCGCTAACATGTCCTAACCTTCTCCTATTAAATACCTCACGCGCAAAAACGCCCAACCTCTCAAATGTTCGATCGTCCCTTAAGGCCCTACTGAAGTCCCAACCCATGTCAGTACGAGCTATTCCCATACCATCCAAACTCCTAATGTCATCATAGTACGGGCACTCAGTCAGTATGTGCCCCACGTCCTCAGGTCCCCTCCCACACCCACAATCCGGAGTATCCGACAAACCTCTCTTATGCAGAAAGGCATTAAGAGAGCCATGTCCCGTCAGTATAAATCCCAGACTCAAGCCGAAGCCAAAATCTGGACGTTGCCGTACAAAGTCCGCGTCACGTATAAATTTATACGTTACCCTCCCTTTGTCACTGTCCGTCCATCTTGTCCTCCACCTAGAAATAAGACACTCATCCAACAATGCCCTATTCAACCTAATATCCCCACTCACCAGATCAGAAGCAGAAACCCAATCATGCACAAGAAGCGGTAGNCCCTTCTTGATNTTGAAGATAATACCACGTCGTATTACCTCCAAATCAAGGGGTGCTACACCTAGCAAGACCTGAAGTGCGTCAGTCGAAACTGTCCGGCATACTGGCATGCACGCCAACATAGCCACTCTCTGACACGACATGACCTTGTTCCTGCCAACAACAGACATAACCGTTTCGTACCATATAGGAGCACCAAACGTTGCACAAGCAACGAATAAGCCCTCATATATAGTACGGACAGCACGCCTGCTGAGGCCCCAGTCACTTCTAAGGATGCGCCTAACCATACCTGCAACAACAGTCAACTTGTCCCTAACATGAGCAAGATGAACCAAAAAGTTCATCCTCTCCCCCATCATTATTCCCAGATACTTGACCTCAGTCACGTATCTGAGACTAACGCCGCCAGACCGTATGAGAGGGGGACGAGCCCGTGATAATCTGCCCTTAAGCAGCATCATCACGGTCTTGTCCATCGCCACTTCGACGCCTGCACTCTCACCCCACTCACATACACAACGCATGACCTCCTCACCCTTAGCTTCCAACTCAGCACGAGACTGACCTTCAACAAGAATGAGCAAATCATCCGCATATGCACACACCTTGAAAGAATGACCAGCTGCCTCAACAGAGGATCCATCACGATGGCCAAAGATAAATGACCACAGATGGAACCCTGTGGAACCAACCACGAGCAACAACACTTCCAAAACGTATCCGGCTGGCACCTACAACACAACTTCCTGCGCTGATAGTAGCTCTCCCCAGAGAGCCAACTTCCCGACGTCCCACCTTCCTCAGCCTCCTCATGACACTACCCCAAGAGAGGTTGGTTCAAACGCAACCCTTAAAATCAACAATATGCGCTTCGAAGACATAATCTATCACTAGAGTCATCTAAGGACACCTACGCATCAACAATCCAATTGCATCCTCCACACTGCCTACCTTCCCTAAAACCAAATTAATGAACTCAGAAAAGTACCCGTCTATTAGGCGATCCTCCTCAGTCATCACCCATGGACTCCCCCTTTCCAGCACTTTTCCACAGTACAAGTGACAAGGAGGACTGAATGCCCCGATAAGACGAGGATTCTCCTCACCCTATCAGGAGACTTCAGGGAGAACGACTAAGCGCGAGACCACATTCCAAGCCCCAGGAAAATAAGACGTTCCACTTTAAACTACAGCTTCCCAAAGATCACCTCCAGAACTCAAGGTATGGCTTTCCAGATTCTTTTAGCACATCTCTCCATATATACCATCCATACCGGAGACTTTCTGCTTCGTCTTGACCCGGCAAATACTGGTCAACAATTCGATCTTTCCAAACCGGAGGATCAACCATCTCGTCGCCCTAATGAGCAGGCAGAATAATCAACCAAGACTCCGATCTTGGACAGAGAAAAACCCCCAATAGATTCGTCTTTAGTATACATTTCGTCCTCCAAGTTCGACAGATCTTTGTAAACATTCACCCCAAACCTGGAGACATTGGCAATGTCGGCCTGCTTTCACACCTACTCTTACCTGCACACACAGATGTAAACGTTACCTCTCAAGAGCGGTCATCCACTTATTCGTCACGTACCACTAAAAATTCTCCTTCACTTCTGACTCTTTTAAACTACTTCAACTCGATTCGTCTGTTTGGTATACCGCTCTTCATGTCTCTATTGCGGCAGCTCGATAGTCACCATCACGCTGATGGTTAAAGATCCATTCAGCATTGGAACTTCGTAGCTCTACTGGAATTGTGCTTCCTGCTGAAACGCCTTACATTCCTCGCGCATCATATCATAACTCTGTCGGGATCCAAACTGCACTTGATCCTTAACCTTTGAGCACTATCTTTCGACAACCGGCCAAGGCAGTGCATTCCATAACCGTGCATCATCCCACTAATCTTACTTGACGGACTGGTTCATCATATCCGTCAGTTTCCCTAAAAGTCCTCCAAAGACTGCCTCTAAAAAAGTCTCAGCTGCCCTTGAAAAGACTTCGAACGTATAGCTCAATCCACAGTTCCCAAGTACATCACGTCCAACTATATCAATGGCTATCTAACTCAATGTACCACGTGCCACTTACGAAGTGACTCAGTACCATTCGTGGCACGTTCCTCATAACTGTAGACCACTAATCTCAATCAGCATTACTTGAGTCACTTACGCCCCACCCTCACCACTACCCTTTCCACCCATCTTAACAACTGAAAAGGCCTAGTAAGGTGCCGCCCGCATTTGCAGGTCACATCAATGTCAATCTGACACCTCCAGGCGCATCAAAAGGTAATATTTAGACTCGGCTCGTTAAGACACCGACGCCCATCTTAGCATTCCAACTTCGCTGAGCATACTCAACCTCTTCACGACGGTCCGATAGACAGACATACGCCCCGACACCTTGGAGAACCCACCATGGGAGACGATGCATGTAGCGTCCATTGCCAAGGATGAGCCGGAATGCTATTCGCAAATAATTACCACCGTATCCAATATTACCTCAGAAGCTCCAAAGAATCACTAAACCTACAATAAGATGGCTTAGCAGTATTACATTGCCTCCCAACCTCCCGTTCCGCGAGAACGCAGACCCCCCATTGGCTACACACTAACAACATACAGTCCTGTAATGTCACTGTCCCTACACCTATAATTTCCAGGATGTTTACCCCAAGTCCGTAAAAATCACTCCATACCCCCCGGCAAACCCTCTGTAATACAGCCATCCGTCGGTATATGGCTCCTGCACTAAGGCAAAAGCCGCGTCCAAAGCGCACATTGCCTGCCCAAGTTCGCAAACCACCGCGTATGCCCGTTGACAATTAAATTGTAGCACGTTCACAGCCATCTTAATGTCTGGAGTTCGCCCGAGCAGTTAGAGCAGCATATACCGGACACGCCGGCGACATCATCATGTGATCCGCCGGGAAGCCCTTCAACGCACAATTCCTGCACCGCATTGCATTAGGGCATCTAGCCGCGATATGACCCGTTAGACCACAGTGGCGGCAAACATCTTGTGTCATGCGACACTCACGCACACGGTGGTCAAAGCTCAGACATCTGTGGCATGCTGGAATTGCGTCCTGCAGCCGAGCGGCAAAGCGGAACCACTTCACGTATACACCCTCACCACATAGCTTTTCCGCCACCTTGCCAGTACACTCGAGCACAACATTCACGTGGTCATTCGCATTCTTCCATGGACTGCTCACCAGGCGCACATTCTTCGCAAAGGACTCCTGGGACATCATCCCCTTCAGGTTCATCCCGTACAAATCTCCCATGAATTCATCGGTCGAGATTTCAGCATGTACGCGCTGTACGACGACCCGAGGACCCAGTTTGTCCCGCACCGCAACCTCCAGACCAACCTCCGCGAATTTAGAATTAGCAGCTATTTTCTGCCTCTCCGCAACAGAGGGAGTGCGGATAACAGCACCACCGTCACGCATAGGCCGGATATCGTGGACCCGAACTCCCAGAGTCGGACCAACCACCTTCTCCACCTTCTCGACGATCTCCTTCGATGTCGCACCACCCTTTCCCTTCACCATTACGGACCAAGTTTCAACAGGCTTGGTCACAGCTACAGCAGGAACGGCCGTATGAGCAGGAACTGCAGCAGCAGCAGCAGCAACTGGAACAGCCGGAGCCAAACGCATGGCCTGCACACGAGCAGCACTCACACCACTGCCAAAACTGCCACCTTCTAGCACGTCTAGACGCCCCTTCAAACGCTCGTTCTCGGCGACAAGCTTCATCAAGAGGGCCTCATATCGCCCCCCCTGTGTCAAAACCTTCTTTGGGAGGTCAGCATCTAGCTTGCCAAACACCACCTCCATAAGATCTTCCGTGATGCTTTTCACTTGGCCGACCCATCCGTCAGCCTCAACCAACGCGGTGGCCATCTTCCTGGGACGCGCCGCCCTACCATCCACCTTAGCAGCCTTGCCAGAAGAAGCACCGGCACTCTTAGCCCCACCAGCATCACCCCCAGCCTTGGCAGCAACCACACCACCACCCTTCATCGATTTCGGTGACGCCGGTTTGAACCGCTTGCCCAAATCGGCTTCGTCCAACTCACTGCTAGACGAGTCCAGCCGAAACTGACGACCTTTCATCGGCACTGACAACATGACGTCATCAGTCATCGCCTCCGTAGTCACGTCAGATGCGTCACCCTTCTTCCGTGTCCTCTCCCGTTTGGATTTGTCACCCTTACCGGACGACATATTGCCAAACAACAGCGAAAAACACGTAAAACAGCAACAAAAACAGCAAAAAACGCGATGAAAAATCAAAATACGTGATCAGCACCAAAAATTCCACCAAAAAGCAAAAACTGCCACTGACGCTGCCGGCAGTGAAAAACTGCCCACTGCCACTGACAGCAGTGAAAAACTGCCCTCGACGGCAGTGAAAAACTGCCACTGACGCTGCCCACTGACGCTGCCACTGACACTGCCACTGACACTGACCACTGACAGCAGTAAGGTACCACCAGCAGTGACTATCACCGGACAGAAAAATATCCGATGTTCCCCACACAAAACAGAAAAATGTGCAGACAAATATATGTCAATTACCCTTACCGGACAGAAATACTGAAAGCGAAGAATATCCGCCACCAACACCAACGCCGTCAACAGCAACAACCGCCGCAGACAAAAATGCACAATTTGCAAATGGCCGACAATCGGCCACACCCAAGTATGTCACAAAATGAATTGATAATTTTAACACTAAAAATTATCAATACTCACCAAATAACATATACAACACACAGAGAACAATCCAAATATTAATATTCACTAACACTCGCGAATTTAATAAACGAACTTTCACCACAAAACAATTATCCGATTTTACTCGATGCAGAGCGTACTTAAATACGTCTGCACTTTTCAACGTCAAGATAACAACTG
>MINK01192423.1:335-12975 GCA_001735545.1 Phormia regina | reverse complement strand
AAAAAAAAAAAAAAAAAAAAAAAAAAAAATCCAGTTTAATTAAATTTACTATTTATATAAAATTTTTGATAATTTTTTTTATTAATAGAAAAATTTTGTTCAATTTTTATTTTGTGGAAAACTTTTAATATATTTTTAAATTGATAAAAATTTAGATTAATTTTATAAAATTTTATAAAAAATTTTATAAAAATTTGTAGATTTTTCGAATTTTTTAATAGGAAATTTCTATGTTTTTTATTTATTATAATTTTTTATAAATCTTTTTATTTTTCCATAATTTTAATAAAATTTCAATAAATTTTTATTTTTTATTTAAAATTTTGGAAAAAATTCTTTTTATTAGTAATTTTTGGTAAAATTTATATTTTTTAATTTTCTTCAAACTTTATTTATATTTATTTCTAAATTCTTTTTAAAAATTTATGGTAAAAATATCGTATTTATTTTCTATAAAATAAATTTAAGATAAAATTGCGATTTTTATTTAAAAATGGTGATTTTTGAGGACATCAAACTCAAATTAAGCAACACTTTTAGTGATGCCGGATGTCAAAAATACATTAATTGTCACCTAAAAACTTGATAACTTGAAAAAAAACTGGTAATGTTTTCTTCGAAAGGAAATAACTGAATTCTCATGTTAAAAAAAAGTAAAATTTTTAAGCAAAAATCCACTTTTATCAAAAATCCGAATTTTCACCAGGGACTGGAATGCTTAAAACTTTAAAAATAATACCACCAAATATTCAACAATATTGAAAATTTCATTAAAAACTAATTTCTACTACAAAAAAGTTTTTCAAAATTAAAAAACAAAATTTTGAAAAAGTTTGGCTACCAAAATAAAATTTTCTTTAAAATGTCTTTCGTTTATTTACATTAAATTTGAATAATTTATCATTCATATAAAACTTTCAAAAGCAAATTTCCTTTACTTCATTATCATTGGCCACTGACATCATAATGCAATTTTAAATGAAAGAATATAGATGTTATCTTCCATCGCCCTTATCTCTTTCCAAGGAAAACAGCATGAATTTAATTTAAATATAAAAAAAAGAAAGACAGAAAAAAAGGTAAATGAAACTCTAGAGAGAATTAAAATTTATAAACAGAAAACTTGCTGAACACACCAAACAATTATCCATACAGACCACAACAAAGTTTTTTTTAGTTTTTTTAGGAGTAGTTGGTTTTGTTGTTATTGTTGCTGGGTGTAGTGTAACCGAATACCCTTAACATGGCATAATCCGCCACAACCCTATTCATAAATTAACAGGTAACATTTCAAAGACACAAAACTGTAGACCAACATACACACACGCACATACATACTGAAACAGAAAGAAAGAAACACTTCTAAACTATAACGGACAACAACTACAAACAAATTTCAATTTAAGCTTCCACTTACCGATATGCAAAAATTAAGCAGAGATGGTTAAAGATAAAATTGATACAATTCAAAAAAAAAGTACCCTACTAGGAAAATAATACGAAAATTATTTGAAATCTAATTTGAAAAAAAAAAACAGTTATATTCGAATGGCATTGTGAGTCTAAGTTATACTTCCAAAAAAATAATATATGATCCAATACTCAAAGCTGGCACCCTATATTATAACATTAAACGATATTGAACAAAATCAATTAATTTAATTTTTCATAAACTTTGCATCTTTTATTTCATTTAAAACTGCTACCAAAGAAGTAGTTTGTAATCAATATTAATATAAATTTCACTATTTTAATATAACATATTAAACTATTGTTTTATTAAACACAATTTTCATGCTACTTTCAGAATATATCTTTCGTACCACAAAAAATTTCATTCTAATATTGTTACTCTTAGGACCTGTTAAAGTACTTTTTGTAATATTACATCCCTTCTACAGAAATACCCCTGAAAACTGAAGTACTAATGGAATCTCTACAAAACAAAATGAAGAATCATAACAAAATAAACAAACCGAGAGGTAGACTGACGGACAGACAGGCAACCTAACAAAAAAATTCAACACTAAAATAAGAAACATGATACAATATTCAAGCAAATAACACGAACAATTTTATGGCCAAGTTTTCTTTTTGTTTAATATATTTTATTTTTATTTTTTTGGTTTGGTAAGAGTACCAAACACCACATTGTATATTTTTTTATATTTATTTTCATTTATTTATTCACTCATTTTGGTTCTATCTGTTCTTACACATAGAATTTTATGTTTTTATACAATTAAAGACTGATGACGAAAAAGAAATGATGAAAAAAGTCATTTAAAATCAAATGAAAATTAAATTAAATTTATTATTTTCCAAGAACTTATTAATTGAATGAACGAATACTTTGCTTTAATGAAAACATTCATTTAAATCCAATGAACAAAAATTGTTGCTATTATGAAATTTATTTCTTAATAAATGAAATAAATCAGTTATTTGATTTAATGTATTAGTCCATTGATTTAATGTATTAGTCCATTGATTTAAAAATATTGTGTACATAAGAAAATTAATCTTCAGTTTCCTACTATCAATTAAAAATCAAGAGTGTAGAACATTTTATCCAAAAAGTATTGAGTTTTGTCTTGAAATGGGTATTTAAAAAATCATAGTTCATTATAAAAAATATTTGAAAATTTTTTAGACAAAATTTTGATTAATAAACCGTTATTTAAAAAAAATTAATAAGAATTTTATAAATTTGTTCCTTTTGTGTCTAAAATATTCAAAATTTGCATGGTTAATAATATATAATTTTCTATATTTTTCCAAAAA
This sequence comes from Phormia regina, assembly GCA_001735545.1. Lineage (NCBI taxonomy): Eukaryota > Metazoa > Arthropoda > Insecta > Diptera > Calliphoridae > Phormia > Phormia regina. The sequence continues at coordinate 10,191 of MINK01192423.1, read as the reverse complement.
TTTTTCATCAAAATGCCTTAAAAAGTCTTCTAGTAAAACAAAATCCAAATATATTTTTCATACCCATTATAAAATTACGAGTTTTTTGATACCCATTGCAATTAAAAAACGACTTTTTCGGATCCATGAATGTTTAATAGCTGGCAGGAAGCTGAAGTCCAATTTAAAAATTGTTTAAATAACATTTTCAATTTAACAAAATTTTTATCTCGATAAAGACTTCCTCAGAACACTCTAATACACATATACACTCAAGGTATTAGTACATTAAACTAGTTGATGCAATGAATTAATACATTGAATCAATAAAATATTTCATTACAATATGTTAAAATAAACGTAATCATTGAATGCTTTCTAACGAGAAATACCCTAAAACGAAAAAAATAACCCATAAAACTCTAAAAGGAAATAAATGTTCTTTTGTGGAAGTAATTGAAGAAAGAATTAAATTTTCAAAAAATAAATTTTTCTTTCACAGAAAATATATGGTCTATTCCAAAATTATTCAATTGAACAAAATTAAAATTTTATAATATAATAAGTGATCTTGAATAATTGATTATACAATTTTTTCATACATCGAATTTTAATTAATAAATAATCAATTATTAAATAATTGAATGTGTGTTAATCTTAATTAATATTGGATTTTATAGTTTTCTTACATAGAAAAAAATATTTCCCAAAAAATTTCGATTAAATTGAAAGCAGAATGACTATAAATCATTCCAAATTTTTTATGATTAAAAAAAAATACTCAAAATCAAAGTATTATTAAATTTAATTTATATATAGAAAATTCTAAAATCTAATTTCAATTACAAATAATGCATATTCAATTATCAAACAATTGTTTACAAAAAAACTGAAAAAGGAAAATTTTAAAAGATTGTCATAATTTAATCTGGCAATGCTGTGACAAGCGGCCAGGCGTCGAAGTTGAATTTATTTCAACTTTTTTTATATGGACAGCGATAGCGCGTGAGAAAACATAATCAGCTGATTAGCTCATGTTGCCGCGTGGTCCTCCAATGTAAGCGCATCCTTCGATTCAAAACCCATAATTGTTGGGATCAAATTGAAAATTGTGGTATAAAATTTTTGGTAACGTGCGTTTACAAATTTTAAATATATAAAATAGAAAGCCACATGGTGACAACTTGAAGCAAATTAGTATCAATTTTCGTTAATGATTTAAGCACGCAATATTTAATTCGAACACATATGAGACAGATCATAGTGAGGTACTGAACCGCTTTCGTTTTCAACACTTATGTGATCGATTTTTTCTCTAGGTGTATAATACGTTATTCGTTTAAATGTTCCGAAATTATCTACAGGTTTTAATCAATACCAGATTTTTCTATACGCCATTATGTTCTATGTGTTCGCAATTACCTTATCATAGTTCGGAGTGTGTTATACCAGTTCTTATTATCTCAAAGCCATTCTTCTTTTGGAACCTTAATGTTGACGCCCGCTTTTTTCGCCAAGATTCTGGGTGCATCAAAAATCATCTCTTATACAACCAATATTTAGATATAAGCAACCCTTTGTTTTGATATTTAACTAAAGAAATTTTATTTTCTTCATAACTTAACACCGCACCCTGATACATTATTAGAGAAAAAAAAACTTGACTGAAGACCTATTTAGCAATAAATATAAAAAAATAATAACTCTAGGATAGTGCAAAATTAATAGAAATTTTTCTGCAAGCAAAAGAAGACAAAAAATAACACTCCCAGCCACAAATAATTTTTTTACAGCTTAAAAACCACAAACTATCTTAGAATAAAATTCTTTTTCTCTCTATTTAAAAAAAATAAAAATAAAGAAATAAAGAATTTTTCATTTAATTGCGGTTAATTGTTATAAATTGTACTTATTTCATGAGTATAAATGTTCATATATAATAAGAGATGATGACTAAACAACAACAGCAAACAACGATGATGAGAGCTTCCTAATGATCATAATAATTTACATTATTTTTAAATTAAATTAAGCAAAATTATAAAATAGAATATTTTATGCAAAATATAAATGCTATATATATATTTTTAATTATTTCTTAATAAAATTCTATTTCTATTATTTTCAATTAAATTTCCTTTTTCAATTAAATCACCTTTTTAAAAGTTTAAACTAAATATTATGAAATGGTTATTATTTAGTTTAAAAAAAAAACTAAAACAAATGAAATTACACAATCAAATTACAATTAAGACAAATGTAAAACATAAAAATCCCATAGACAAACCTCAAAATATTGTGACTCAGTTAGAAATGTTATTGACTGCCTGACATTCATTACAAACATCCCTCCATCCATCCATCAGTTAATTTACTCAAGTTTTGTTCATTTAGTAGAGACAACATTATCCAAATCATTTCACTAAAAATGAAAAATGACACAGTAGTCAGTTGTTCCGTTACGGTCTCTACTGTCTAAACTGTGGTAAATTTATATGAACTGTATTTGTATTTGACTGTCAATTTGCTGTTAGTTTTAGTCTTCCTGACTATATACATACATATGTACAACGATAGCAAAAAATTACTTACAAAAAAATTTTAAAATTATATATATTTATTTTATTTTTTCTTTTTTGCTTACCATGCAATTATACCTAATTACTTTTACACACTAGTGACAAACATCAGAACTGATGAATGAAAATAAAAGAACAAGTAGACGTAATAAAAGAACACAAAGAACATCAGCCAAGTTGCCTTTATTATACACACCCATAAGGATATTTTATATACCATATACCTTTATACATACATTCATATGTATGTATATACCTATATATATTTTTATTTTTATTATTAAACAAAAAGGCAAAGGTATTTCTTTACATACCTGTTTCTTTATAAAGAAAAATACGAATAAAGAATATTACTTAATTAGAATTAAATGATTTTTAAATTAGAAATTTTAAAGAAGAAAATCACAAACATTTGTAATTAGACGTTCTCTTAGAATAAAAAAAACGTATATTGTTTTTTAACTGCAATAAACTACGTTTGAAAATAATCTGATTGCAACAAACAGAAAAAGAAAATACAGTGATGTGCAGAATATAAGCAACAAAAGTAGGGTTATCGTAAATGTTTAATTATTTTTTAAGGTATTAAATTTACAACAAAACTAGTTTTGTAACACTGTTAGCACATATAAGTACTAACAGACATCAGTACTTTAGAAGATGTGAATTTGTTTCTTTTCGCAAAAAAAATTTTATAAATATTGTATATTCTCTATATGAAAGCGTGCACAACAAAAGCAACAATATTTTCAATTTTAAAATTGTTACAAAATATTAAAGATTATAGCGAAATTTCTCAGAATTTTCCAGCTTTTCTGACGATTGCCCAGTTTCTAGCTAAAATAAAATTTGTCCAGCTAAATATATTACTTCGGAAAAACAAAAGCGAAATAATATAGAAGCTATAAAATAATAGCATAGCTAATGCTCGTACCTAAATTGTAAACTTTTAAAATATTTAATCTTGATGAGTTCCAGAACAAAAGGAACTCACACAATGTTCATTAAGGGTATTCATTAAGGTGTTCATGAAAAACCCTAACTCTCTTAATATTTTAATTATTTCCTTTACTAAGTATTTTTTCAATTGTAAAGATTATGCTATCAAATAATCAATTAATAGTGCATTTATAAATATAAAAATTATACCACTTTTTAAATATTTTTTTAGCAAAGTCCCTGCCAACATTTTCTATCCAAAATTGAACTAAAGCGTAACCTCAAGTTGTTAGATATAGCAGAATATGATATAATTTTCTTATCCAAGAAGTGTCACCGTTCGGGAAGAAGTGTGCAGCAGTTCTTATACATTTTTTATTACACTTTTAAGCGCTTTATTTGGGTGTAGAATTAGAGTCATTTTTAGTGATGAATTTGAATACTTTAGATGCTTTTTGGGTGACACTATTTAGGGTATTTTTTGAACATCGAAATGGTTTCATTAATGAGGGAAAATGTAGCTTCATTTTATTAAAAAAAAAATAAATTTATTTCCATTTTAAGAAACATTCTTTAACTTTTGATTTATTTTATATTCAGCTTTAATTTTAAACTTCAAACATATGGAAGTAAAACTACAACTAAATACCAAAGTTTTCTCCACATTTTTCGAAAAATCGTAATTATCAAGAATAACTTTTAAGTGACTTTTTCGACATTTAGTTAGTACGAAAAATGTATAATAAATAGATCAAAAATCGAAATTAATGTAATTTGTTTTTGTAAATTTGCTTACATCTTAAGAGCACTAAAAGGAGTAATTTTTCTGATAGTGGATAAAACTATTACCCAATTACTGGCAGGGGTATACAAAGTAGTCCGACTCTTTGGCAGGAGTACTTAACTCTGAGAGTGTATTAAAAGTACCTAACTCTTTGTATGTATTAGTAACATAAATTTAATTGTATCTATATAAATTCCATTCTATAAATTTATTTGATTTTTCAATACTAAAAATTTAAACTATTAATGATGCATGCAGTTTTAAATGCATGTAAAGAACTATTAATGATGAAAAATTAGAACAATTATAGCAGAATCAGTCCATTAAATTTAAACACTATTTGTTATTCCTTTTAGCCAAACGTACTTTTTTCAAATTGCTAACAATCTTCCAAAAGATCGAACAGAAAAATATAAATAAATCTCAAATATTAATAAAAAAAATATCCAGCTTTTTTACCACTATTGTCCAGCTTTTTGTGAGTCTAGATCGGACAGTGACTCCATTTTATAATACATATTATATAATACTGCCTAATTAAAATATAGAAATTTATTTAGGATGTAATATATACTCTGCTCAAAGTCCACTGAAACTTTTTGAAGAAATTAGAGGTTAAGCAAATTTTCACTGCTCTCTGAAAAGCTTACTCAACAAAGGTCCTTTTTTTATTTCTGTTTTTATAAAAGAAACAATTTAAAATTTTATATAAATGGATTGTTTACTTCCTAAAATCAACAAAATTAATCATATTAAAAAGAAAAGTACTTTATTTCATTTAAAATAATATTTATATGCATCCACTATGACCGAATACGCAACGCCGCCCAATCGGGAATAATGCAAAAATATCTTGTTCAATTCAATGTTTTTGGGTGAGAAAAAATGGTAAATGTATTTTAAACCCTTTGAAGAATTAGATTAAACGTAATTGTCAAAATGTTTGCTAGAATTTTTTAACTATGTGGTCTTATTTCAATACCCAAAAATCTGTGGAAAATTTTTTCTACGGCTTCAAAATTAGTGCAGTTCAAGGTGTTATATAGTCACCAGTACTAGGGAAGTTACAATTAAGATATAAATCATACGTAAACTATATAGCAAAAACAGAGGCTTCAAAAACCCATTTATAAACCGATCTTGATGAATTTCAATAGTGTTAAGGTTTCAACGAAACGCAAATGGATAGGACACCACGAATGCTGATGAAGTGTATAGCGGCACAGAAAATATGTATTCCATTTTCTGGTATTCCTGCTTTGGTACCGCCAAACAGAGACAATAAGGCAAAGATTTTCGACCGTTTCATATATATATTATATATATGTATGTTATCGGTAGGCTTCATCAACGCCATTTCAACAGATACACGGACGGACATGGTGGAATTTTTGACATTTTCTTTTAATTATAAGTGCATTCATTTTAAGGTTAATCTTTGAAATTTGAAGCTCATTTTTAGCCGCATAATTAATTAAATGTGTGGAAATCCGTCTCCTATATAAGACTTTTTTGAAAGATTAAGTCTACGTGTAATTATATGTCCTTATTAAGTAAAATGTGATATAATTATATAAGTAGTAAATATAATTTATTTTATTATTTTATTTTTTATTTTAACAATGTACTTACATTACACCATTTGCCAGTCCTATTTTTTGGGGGTTATCTGAAATAATAAAAAGAAAATGAAATATTTTAAAATAATAAATAATTAAAAATTAAAGATTTTATTTAAAAAATTGAACTTTCTAGATATTGTCAGATTTTAATTAATTAATATGGGAATATTTTTCTAAAAAATCGTTAACATTTTAAAGAACTTTAACTTTTAAAATTATATTGCTATCATTCATTCCCACTGTGATACGTTACAAAACTATTAATAAAATAAACATACTTCATACTTTCTAATAGAAAATAATTTACAATTAGTATGATTGTTGAATGAAACTAAAAATCTTATCAGCAAATGAAAGAAAAACAAACGAAAAACAATAGAAGTTGCAGCACATTACCGGGGCCAAAATGTATTTTTATATATATAAAAAAAATATCTCATAATATATTTTATTGTTATAATAAATTTTTAAACTAATACCAAAAAGTAAATAGAAATAAAAGCAATTACAAAATCATACGTAAACAAAATTAAAATAAAAAAACATTTAATTTTTAATTGTAGTTGTAGATTTTGATGTATTTGGAAATTCATTAAATTAAATTGAATTGGGGGCGTTTGAGATTAGAACCTGAACAATATAAAAATAAATAGCAAAGAATAGCAGCAACAACAAAGCTAATTAAAATGGAAACAAGTTCAAAAACAATCAAATAAATAGAAAGACAGACAGACATACATACATACATATTTACAAAAACAAAAAAATGCTCTTTGATAGAGTATATATGTATGTACATTTGTGTGTGAGAGCAAAATAATGTCTTTAATTTTTGAAAATTACGAAAGTTAATTAATGTAATTCAATGCAAATGATAATGAATGTATGTATTTGTTTGTGTTGGGTGTTTTAAGTACTTGTATAGGGTACAGTGGGTCGATTAGATAATATTATTTGATAATTATACTCATTACTTTTTTGGAAGAAATTAATCAGTAAACTTTTAAAATTTTATTACGAAATCTTTTTATATTATTTATGCATTATTTTTAAAACATAGCTCTCTCTTAGCTTATTAAATTAAGGCACAATTTCCAATATACAGAAATATATATCTAAATAAAATATGTATGTTGACCTTGTCTCAATCTACCCCACTGTATTATATGAAAACTAAATTACGATTAGAGCGGGAAGTTTTGTAAAATTAACAAAAAGTTTAAAATACAACAACTGTAAAAAAGTGTCAGATAATACTTAACGTGGCATAAAAAATTTGGGAGAGTTATAAAAAAAATAAATACTTAAAATTACATTGAGTATACAAAGGTATGGTTCGTGATTTTCATACCAAATAAATTGAAAATGTACACAACACACAAACATACATACACACGCAATATACTAAAATATGTATAAAATGAGAGTACAATTTAAGCTCAAATTACTTTTAAGACCATTTTAAAGTACTCTTTATATGGTTAATAAACAACAACAAAAAGTATAGTAGCCCACCAAAATAATCAAAACACACTTCTTAAATAACCTATAAAAACCCAACAAAAAAAACATACTTATACACATGAACAACTATCAGGTACTCGCCAAAAGTTCAATACGTCTGGCAAGTTTCAATTGAAAAAAATCGTAGAAAATAAAAATAAACACAACGCAGAGAGGGGAGAAAATTACAGTTAAAAAATTAAAATCAAAACAAAAAATATAATAATATAAAACAACACAAACAAATATATAGGTAACAATACACACATACGTACATACAACAGGTTCTTCATTTTTTCTTTTCTTTAATAACAAAACTGGACTACTACTTACGTTTCGACCATTGAAAATGAGTAATCAAAAGCTAATAAAACTTGAAATTAAGTTAAAAAAATGTGTGTAGTTGCTGGTGTTATTTGTTTTTTTTTTTCAATAAATTTCTTGGTACATATGAATGTTGCAATTTATTTATTGGTAGACGGACCAACAAACTTCTTTTTATTTTCTATCAAACAATAAATACAAAATATACATTAATCATCATTAAATGAGTACAGTGGGACATTTAAGTGATTGTATTTTTTAACAGTTATTTTATTTTTACTATTACCCTATTTTAAATTATGCAATTGAGTGTACGAGTTTTGCTTATTAAATTTGCGATAAAGATTTTATGAGATTTTTATTGTTATTTGTTTTAGCAATCCCCTTTTAAATTCCTAAAATTGTTTTGCGCAATTTTTGAATTTATGTATCTGTTCCAAAATATATTTTGCATTATTTGGAACGACTTGAAAAACGTAAACAATTATTTTTTAAGTAAATGACAGAATTGATTAAAAAAAGATTTTATTATTTCTCTAATGGATGCCATGGGATAAAGTTTCTAGGGAAAGCCAAAGTACCACCATAATAGGTATGTGTTTATTTTCCCCCTGTTGAAGCAACATATAAGTAAGACTGCACAAAGGATCTCTTGGAAAGTGGCTCGATTACATACACAAGTAATGATTATTGGTAAAAAAAATTGCTAATTTACAAAAAAGAAGATGCTGTATTATAAATAACACTGTAGACTTTAAGAAAAAGTTATTATAAATGTGAAAGTTTGAGATTTTTAGTATGTAAGCTTTTTTGTTTTTAACATTAATTTGGAGACTTTTTCTTATTTATACAATATAATAATGATAATAGTAATAGTAATAATAAATAATAATAATAATAATAATAATAATAATAATAATAATAATAATAATAATACAAATAATAATAATAATACAAATAATGTCGATTATAGCGAAATGTGGAATAAATCCCTGTATATAAACAGTTTATGTTTCAAAAACCCACAATAAATTAAAACAACAATAAAATTTGTCCCACAAAATTCACAATGATAAAGAAAAAAACTATTTTGAACTTTTCTTAAACATAAACAAGAAATGTAACAAACCAAAAAAAAAGTATAACAAAAACAAATTATTTTAATATTTTCTCATTAGAAAAATCAATACAGGTTAATTAATGCTGTTTTTTAGACAATACCTATGTAATATTGTATTTGTTATGATTACAAAAAAATGTACATCCAATATGATAACACAGTTAGGTGGTCCTCTCTTTTCTTTCAATTTCTAATATTATTTCCAAATTTTTAATTTCCATTAGGGGTCTTCTTTAAATATGTATGTTTTTGTTTTTGGTGTGTTGTGTTGATTTATATGTTATATTTGCCTTGTTTTGTGGTCGTTTTATATGTAAATGTTACTCTGTCATTGGCTTCTGTTTTGTTTTTATTTTATTGCATATTTTTTTCAATTAATGGTCTGGTCGGTGGTCTATCATGTAAAGCAGGAAATACCTGTTGCATATTATATGCATTATTTGTTGTGTATTGTTGCTTTTTCTTTGTTATCAACTGCAACAAATTGAATAAATATATCATAAATTTAAAGGCGGTACAAAGAAAAAACCAATAAAGAAAAAAAAACTTCTAAGAGTGTAACAAAATTGCGATTACAAGATATTAGTAGTGTTGCCAATCTTTACATTTATGGGAAAAAGGGGCTTTAAAATTAACAATAGAATGTATTTACTTTTTTTAAAGTTTACTTTAAAATCAACGCTTTCAGAAACATATAAGGCAAATAACTAAAAAAAAATAAAGTAAATTCATATTTATTTACTATGTTCTTATTGACATAAAAGCTATATTGAGAGATATATTTTAAAGTTAGAAAAATAATGAACTTTTATGTATTTCGAGAAAATTTTCTTTATAAAAATTTTCGTTAAATTTTCTTTTTATGGAAAAAATTTCGTTAAATTTCCTTTTACAGAAAATTGAAAAAATTTATATTTTTTTTACAAAATTTTTATTTCATTTTAAAAATAATTTTATTCAAAACGAGCTGATTGACCCGGCGATGCGCGCGTTTTATTGAATAATA
>MINK01192418.1:0-12766 GCA_001735545.1 Phormia regina | reverse complement strand
GAAGTTCTTTTTTTAACCCATGTTTGTCATTGGTAAGATGTTATTCTTTATTACTTCCTATTAAATAATAATAAAAATGCTTTAAAATTTATAAAATTTATTTATTTTATTACAATTTTTTCCGCTAAAAATTCATTTATTTTTCACTTTTTTGGAAGTAATTATGTGAAAATGTTCTCTTTTTGAAGAACTTCAACGTTTTTTGCTGGATAACGATTTGTAATGAATATCTAAATATAGGAATTTTATTTTTTAATTCAATTTTTATTGAAATCTTTTTACTGTGCCTTAAGTTTTCATGTTGTATTCAAAAATCGCGCTGGTTGGTTACACCTTTAACTTTATAATTTCTTGAATATTTATCATTTTATAATTTTTTTATTACTTTTTTTTGTAGTTTGCAAAGTAACCTTAAATCGTATATATTTTTTTGTGGTAGTTTTTTTTTATTGTTGTCAATAGTTCGTCATCATTTATAGTTTTTTTTTTGTTTTTTTTTTTTGACGTTTAGTATTGTTTTTGTTTTTGATTAGTTGATATTTTGATTTAAAATGTTTTTCTATGGTTTTTGTCTCGATAACTTTACAAAATTAGAAAAAACAACATTTGATTTAACTGAATTGAAGTTATTGTTGTTGTTTGTTACGCTGATGACGCTGTTGGCCAAGATTTCTAGTTGTAGTTAGTCTTTTTTTAGATTTTTTTTATTATTATTTTTTTTTTATTATTTTTTTGTTTAAGATTTACTCGACCTTGAGCCATCAATCGTTTAGCATTTAAATAAACATCAACTTTTTGAATGCTGATTCCGCTGCTACTTCTGCTAACCAACACTTGAAAAATTTGAATTTGAATTTCTTTTGAATTAAATTACAATTTGATTAATTTCTCGCATTAAAATGATTTCATTTGTATGTTTAACATTTTTCATAAATAAATTTTATTTTTCAATTTTATTGGTTAAACTATAAATTTTTGAAAAAAAAAATGTTTATTTGCTAAAATATAAAAAAAAGAAGTAAAATCAAAACTTTATTATTTAAAATAAACTTAAATATTTTAAACATATGTATAATATTAGCATAATGTTTAACTGAAGTTACTAAAATTAATATAAAATATTATGAATATGTTGTTTTATATCTTTTAATTTTTTTTTTTTTAATTTATGTAAAATATGTATTTTATTAAGAAAACAAAATTGATAATTTTAAAGCTTTAAATTTGCAAAAATTATTAAAAAAAATTGTTTGAGGTTTTTGTTTAAAGATAAGAAAAGCGAAGGTAAAAATCCCCTTGATCTTTTGTATAAAAAAAGAAATAATTAATTAACTTTAAAACTGGATACCGGCATTTTTTTTTTTTTTTGCAAATATAATAAATTAAAATTGTAATTTAACCCAATTTTGTGCAGAAATTTCTTAATCTACCCTTGACATTGAATTGATAAGAAAAAATTAACATAACAATATTTAGCTTTTTAAATAAATTTTGTATAATTTTTACATATCAATAAATGTAACTTCCAATATGTTTATAAAATTTATTAAATTATCCTTTTTGTCTTTAAATTATTCAATTTAGTTTTTTTTTTTAATATTTAGTCCAACAATTACTTTGCATGTTTTAAATCCATAAAGAAATAACAATTCAAAACAATTTTTTAATTGCCACAAACTAAAAATAAAACAACAATTTTCTATTGTGTTATTATTTTTTATTTTCACTAAAACCACAATTTTATAAATAATATAATAAAGAAAAACTTAAATACCGCGCTAAATTAAAATAACAAGTTATAATAATAATGATGATGTTGAGCAAAAAAAAATATAAAAAAATACTACATGTATTTTATTTTTGTAAAATATAAAATAAATTGCATGCAGAAAATAGATATTACATCCTTCATAAAAATAAAATTGTTTTGAAATTTCCTTGCAACTTGTAATCAAATATTTACAAATATTTAAAAATGAAGCAAAAGTCAATAATTATAATAGAATGACGATTTAAAGGACCTTTTTTATGAAGTGTTTACGAAAAGGACACATTTTAAATAGACATGGAGGACATGTCAATAAAAAGTTTTTGAAATTGTTTTTGCTTTTTTTCTTCACTTATTTATTTATAGTAGAATAGGATCTAAATTTCACAAATCAAGTCCCATTTTAAAGATTTAAAACTGTTAGTAAAGAACTAGATGAGATTTATTGCCTTGAAATTTTTAGGTTTTCCTAAAATAATTTTCATGGAAAAATAGGGTTTATTAACAATTTATCGAAGGTAATAACGTTATTATTTTTTTTATTGTATCAATTCAAAATGTCTAGTATTTTTTTAATAAAAATAAAACAATTTTTTATAATTTTTTTATTTTTTTATTGATTAGTAAATAACATAGGTCAACACTAAAAAAGTATCTGCAAAAATCATGTTGCAGATATGATAGGTATAGTCATCCCAATCGACAGGAACGTTTCGATTTTTTTCGATCACATCACATTTTTAACCCATTGAGACCAATGAATAATATGGTTTCATGATGAGTTTTTAGGTGATAAAATTGACCCAGAAATAGGTAGAGCAGATATGTTTGCCATGTTGTATAGCCAGGACATGGAGCTATAAAAATGTAGTACTAGTTAAGTGTCTTACTCCTCCTCCTTATAATTTTAAAATATATAATGCTTTCATTTTAAACTTCATTGACAAATTTATGGATTTAAGAATCTACTAAGGAGTGCGATCGAAAAAATCTTAACACACATTTTGCATCATAACTTTTTTTCCGAAGCAATATTTAAAATTTATTTTTGATCTTTTTATCTTTGAAAAATATTTCAGTTATTATTTTCAATGACAATCATTTTGATTTGTTGTGAGTTTGATCAAAATATGCGACGAAAATGATTCACCTGCTATAAAAAAATATTAAAAATTTCAAAAAATCCAAATTGATCCTACAAGTAATTGGTCAAAGAATAAAATGTGGGTTGTCAAACTGTTTCCAAATTTGTTAAATAGTATCAGAAGAATTCGACGATTGATAGGATACAAATAATATTTTGAAGGTCAAGAAAGTAGAAGGCATATTGAAAAAGAATTCCAAATTTGTTAAGATAAGTTTACGACCGAAATCTGTAAAAATTTTCTAAAGAATTCTTGTTTTTTTTGGCAAGATTTATGCAGTTGAGGCAAAATAAGTGGGTTCTATAAATACTGAAAAATACAATAAAGAATGTTTACAAAAGAAATCTTTTTCCTTTCATAAGAGAACACAATAGGTCTACATATTTTTGGTCGGATTTGGCATCATGTTACTACCTGCAGTGGTACCCAAATAATTACATAATATATATACCAAGAAAGGTCAATTCTTTTAGTTATCTAAAGCTAAGTTCAGGGAAGTGTTATCGGACTTGTGAAAAAAGAAAAGATTTTGAAAGGAGATTGACAAACTGTTCCAAAAAAAGTGGCTGAAACAACTATTATGTCTCAAATGAAAGTTTTACCGGAAAAGGTCTACAAGTTCATAGGTAAAGGCTAAAAGAATAAAAATTATATTTTTCTATGATCTGAAGTATATTATTAATTAAACATAAAAACAATAAAAACTTTGTGATCAAACGTTTCCAAGTTTTTTGAATTGTATATATGTTATACGATTTTTTTCGATCGCACTCTTTATTTATAAGTTCTTTCTCATATTAAGAAGCTGTAAAAATTTGTCACCAAATTAGGATTCCATATACTTTAATATATTCTTTCAGTAAAAACGTTTTAATGAAAAAGTTCCCATTGTTCTTCGCATATTTTTCCCATTTTTTTCTTAGAGGAACATATTTCATTTGGTCATCAATGGGTTAAAATTGTGATGGAAATTTTTCATGTCACCTTCACTACATTTAGTCTTAGAAGTAATTAAATAAAATTATTGAAGATGTATTTTTTGTTTTCTTAATTTTTCATTAGCATTGTTCTTTAAACTTGGATTTTTATTTTTTTCAAACTTTTGGTGTCCACGCATTTTCTATCAATGCGATTTTAAAAATTTTACCATAATTTAATATTTGCGGTATCAGTTATGTAAAATACAAATTTTCCCTATTTTTATTTTTTTCCAATATTGTAATTTTCTTATACCTCATTTTTAATGGTTTTTGAGGGTTAATTTCGAAATTCTTGATTTTTACAACTTTAACAACTTCTAGGCGCAAGGTGTAAGAAGTTAGAGACTTTACTACAACTACAGTTTAGTAGCCCCATATCTTTCCAATGAAACATGTGTGAAAAATATCCTCTATGTATTACCTAGAAATTTTGTAACTTAAAAACTTCTCAAGTAAACAAATTTTCTTTGGGTTAAAAATGTGATGTGATGGAAATTGTTCATTTGACTTTCTCTACTATAAGGAATAGTAATATTTTAGACTTATTTCAGATATAATTATTATTATTATTATTATTATTTATTTTTTTTTTTTTTGCGAATTTGTTGACCTGTGTAATTAATTAATCAAATATAAATTTTTAGCACTTTTTTTTTTTGATTAAGTAAAATTTATTCGGTTTAATAATTTAATTGAAATTTGTTTAAATTTTTCTTCTTTGTAAACAAAATATTTCTATTAGATTTAAAAAAATGTGTTTTGGAACTACCTCAATTCTTGTTCTTCTTTTGGCTTTGAATTAAAATGAATTTAATTTAAAAAAAAATTATCTGATTTCTTCACACTTTGCTCAAAATTTAATCAATAAAAAGGTATATTTTTTACATATTTTAAATGAAGACTTTAAAACTTATAATACACAAATTAAGTTTTAAATTTACAGTTGCACTCTAAGTCCAGCGTTGTTCGAATGTAGAAAAATTTTTAACGATATAACAAGTTCAATAGTCTAAAAAAACAGAATCAAGACAGATTTTTCTAAAATTGAAAAAAAAATTTTAAAATTAAAAATATAAATATTAATTTCAGGTTAAATATAATTCAAAAATACAATTCAAGAAGAGAGTATTTTATAAAAATAATTAACTTTTTAAAATCCAATTTTTAAAAGCTTAAAAAAGACAACATTAATATTACATTTCCTATTTATTTTCAATGTAATGTTGAAAAACATAATTATCTTTTCGTAAATCAAAAAACATTTCAATATCTGCTAAATATTATTTTAAAAAATTTTCTCTTATTTTAAGTTATAAATACTAAAATATAAATTATTTTAAGCAAAACTTTTTTTAATAATACTATTTAAAACACTTTATTAGATAGCGAAAGTATTTTATTTGATAATAATATTTTCTAAGAAAAATCTTTTTTTTTTTTTTAAATAAAATATTTTCCTTTTTTTTTATTTATTAATAAAGTGATTTCGAGCGGAAATAAAAAAAAATTGTTTTCAAAAATTAATTCTAAGAAGAATCTAAAATAGTTTTTAATTTGCTAATTGCAGTGATAAGACTGAAAATCAAAATTCTTCTTTGTCATTTCCATCAAAAATTAACTTTAATAGTAAAATTTTAAAATATATTTTTATTTTTAGCACTTTTTTAAATTGAATAAATTTCCTTATTGCCATAGCTTATTGAGTAATATATATATATATTTAATAAACTATGGCATCATCCTTTAATATAAATTATTTTAATTAAAATTATATTTGTTCATTCTTAAATCAGCAAACATTTAAAATTCTTCACAACTCTTTATGACTTAAAAACCTAAAGCTATTTAAACACGTTTTTATTTATTTTGTTTATTTAGTATTTCAACACATTTCTTCAATAATATATAATTTTTGTGGCTTTTTGAACAAAAATGTCAAAAAAAAAAAAAACAAATTCCTTTTGTTATTTTAACACTTTAAATTATATTTATTTTATTCGCCACAAATAAAATGAAAAAAAAAATCATCCATAGAAATAAAGAAAATAATAATAATAAAATTATAACACTAATTTAAATAAATAATAAAAAAAAAGTTGTATTTGTTAATAATTTTGTTTAAAATGTCACTTGTAGTATTAGTAGTTGAATGATTAAATAACAAATAGCATAACGAAGAAGAAGAGAAGAACTCAGTTCAACTTGTTCCGATATAAACCTTAAAGTTTTATCAAAGAAACAGGTTCAAGGTACAAATTTCAATTTCAAATATAAAATTTATTTAACATTTTTTTTTTTAATTTAAAGATTTATATTCAATTTTATAAGTTTTTTTTTTATTTGTTGTATTTTAATATCTTATAGACAAATTTTAAACAAATAAAACGAGCTGCATAGTTTTTCAAATAAGAAACGACTTTAAGCATAATTGTTTATTAAGGGGGGGGAATTTGTTGGAGCAATATTTTATGCATTTTTAATATTTTTATTTTAATAAATAAAATGCCGTTATGTGGTTAAATATTCAATAAAAAAAAGTATGAAGAAATTATAAAGCTGGTTTTTAGATAAATCTGATTTTGAATTCAACAAAAATATTAAATTATGCGAGTCGTGATATAAAAATTAGGGAAATACAAAATTTTTACGAGTATATTTGTTTCTTTAATCGACAATTAAGTCAACATTTTCTACAGAACATTTATGGCAAAGTTTTTATAAAAATTTATTGAAATTTGTTTATAAAAAGAAAATTTATCGGAGTTTTGCTATCAAAAGATGATTTATTGAATTTTGCTATAAAAATAAAAATTTATCGAAATTTAACTAAAAAACACAAATTTATAGAATTTTGTTCAAAGTGAAATTTTGCTATAAAAAGGAAATTTTGTCATTTAAGGGAAATTTACTTTAAAAAGGAAATTTTTCAAAATTTTGCAATAAAAGGGAAATTTATCGAAATTTAGCTATAAAAAGAAAATATAGTAAAATTTTACTATAAGAAGAAAATTCATCGAAATTTAGCTATAAAAAGAAAACTTATCGAAATGTTGTTCTAAAAAATAAATTTTATAGAAATTTTGGTATAAAAAAAGAAAAAGAAAATTTTGTCTAAATTTTGCTTTAAAAATAAAATTTTTCATAATTTTGCTATAAAAAAGACATTTATCAAAATTTTGTAATAAAAAGATTTTTTTTCTAAATGTTGCTTTAAAATGGAAATTTCTCAAAATTTGAAAAATAAATTTTTCAAATTTTGATATAAAAGGGGAATTTATCAAAATTTTGTTATAAAAAGAAAATTCATCGAAATTTTGCTTTAAAAAGAAAACTTATCAAAATTTTGCTCTAAAAAGAAAATATATCGAGATTTTGCTAAAAGAAAGAGCAATTTTATAGAAATTTTAGTATAAAAGAAGAAAATTTTGTCTAAATTTTGCTTTAAAAATGAAATTTTTCAAAATTTTGCTATAAAACGGAAATTTCTCCAAATTTTGCTATAAAACGGAAATTTCTCCAAATTTTGCTATAAAACGGAAATTTCTCCAAATTTTGCTAGAAAAGGGAAATTTATTAAAATTTTGCTATAAAATGAAAATTTATCAAAATTTTGCTAAAAAAAATCCAAAATTTTGCTTTAAAAAGGAAATTTCTCCAATTTTGCTATAAAAGGGACATTCATCGAAATTTTGCTATAAAAAGGCAATTTAACGAAATTCAGCTATATTTATCGACATTTTTGTACAAAATAGAAATTTATGAAAATTTAGCTTAAAAGGAAAATTCATCGAAATTTAGCTAAAAAAAAGAACTTTAATCGAAATTTATTAAAATTTTGCTATAAAAAAGAAAGATGTTTCGAAATTTAGCTATAAAAAAGGAAAATTTTCCAATTTTTGTTATAAAATATACTTTTATTAAAGTTTTGCTATAAAAGGGATATTTATCGAAATTTCGCTATAATCTTTTTAACGAAATTTCCGCAATTTTGTTATAAAAAGGAAATTTATCGAAATATTTCTATAAAATGAAAATTTATCGAAATTATGAAAAATTTGCTATAAAAAGGAAATTTATTAAAAATTGGCTATAAAAGGAAATTTAGCTATAAAATGAACTTTAATCGAAATTTATCAAAATTTTGCTATAAAAAGAAAACTTATAAAAAATATTGAAATTTTGCTATGAAAATCAAATTTATCGATATTTTGTTATATAAAGAAAATTCATTGAAATTTTTCAATAAAAAAGAAATTTTTGGTATAAAAAGAAAACACATATAAATTTTGCTATAAAAAGAAAATTCATAAAAATTTTATTAAAAATGGAAATTTATCAAAATTTTGCAATTTATCGAAATTTTGTTATAAAAAAATTTATAGGAAACTTTGCTATAAAAAAATTTATAGAAAATTTTGCTATAAAAAAATTTATAGATAATTTTGCGATAAAAAATAAACTTGTCGACATTTCGTATAAAAAGAAAATGTATAAGAAATATATAAGAATTTTGCTTATTTTAGATTTTCTATAAAAAGAAAATTTATCTTAAATTATTTTTTCAAAATCAAATGTATCCTAAATTTTTTTATAAGAATTTTTTTTTTTTAATTTTCTATCAAAAGAAAATTTATTTTTAATTTTCTACCAAAAAAGACATCGTAAGTTTTTTATAAAAAATCTTCGTGCATTTTTTATAAATAAAAACATATCTTAAATTATTTTTCTATTTTTTATTTCTTTTAGTGTATTTTTAGTCCCTTTTTAAATTGCATTCAGTATAAGAGTTTCCCTTCAAAAAATTCTCTCTCTCTCTCTTTTTTATGAACACTTAGAGAAGTTTTTGTTTTACCTCTCTTTTCTCTTTAAACAACTCTCTTTTTGTTCCTAACAAAAAGCTTTTAGCAATTATTACTATATCTGCAAAATAAAATAACAAAAACTATCCTGGGTCAATATAAAAAGGAATAGTTTTTTGCTGCTTAACAGAAAATATTCAAGTAGAAAAAAAGAAAAATCGAATTTTAATTGAATACTTTGGAAAATTGAAAAAAAAAACGATATTAAAATTAATTTATGCTCAATTACATTGACAATTTAATGTCATAAATCTTAAGAACAAAAAGCTAAAAGAAAAAAATAAAATTGTATACAATATTGTTTATTTAGCCTTGTAACAGGTTGCTGTATGTCCTTCTCTTTAGCCTTCCTATTATTATTATTTTTTATTTTTATTTTCTGTTTTGCTATAAATGTCTGTGCATTTTGTACATTTAAACTAAATCTAGTATAAAAACCTCCTGTATGTCCTTTGTTTATCCCTCTTATATTATTATGATTTTAGTAACAAATACTTACTCTCACTGACAAACTCTTTTTTTTTTTTATTCTCCGGTTTTAAGCCTGCTGCTAAAGCTAAACAAATACGAGTGAGTCCATAACTATGTGGTAGTGCTTAGTGTATAAAATATGTTAGAATTTTGGTGGTAGGGGGTAGGGGTAGATATTTTGACTGTTTTGGCTACCTATTTATTGGTTTGCCTGGCTAACTAGCATTCCGACTGTTGAACATAGTGTCAGACAAGCTTCAATTGTTCCATGTGTTGTTTTGTTTTTCCTTCTTTCTTTTTTTTTTTTTTGTGAGTTTTTTTCTTCTATTTTGCGCATTGGCCAGGTGTACGTACGAGTATTGTTAAATGTATTTCTATACTGACATTGGGGTTTGTTAGCCTTGTAAGTTTCAATATTAAATATATAAATCCATATATTAGTTTTTTTTTCTATTACTGTTTTTGGGAAGAATGAAATATAAAAATGTAACCTGTTAGAAATATGGCGTAGGTAGACACCGGAAGTGAAAAAGTACTACATTTAAAAAAAAGTTTAAAATGAAAAGTATTAACAGTTAGTCATTTATTGGAATAAAAATAACCTACTGTCGGAATTAAAGACAAGAGATTGATATGATATTTACAAATTCTTATTATATATTAAATATGATTTTTAAAAATCTCTTTAAACATAATCCAAACGGACTTGAACCACCACTGCCTACCACACACTTTAATTTTATTTCGCTGCTTATTAAAAAGCGCATAAAATTTTTGTAAGAAAACAAAACTATAAAATAAATACTAAATATAATATAATTATTAATTTAACGACTAGAGTGATTTTACTTTCCATTTATATATATTTGCTTTGTTCATGTCTCGAAATGGTGTTTTCATTTTTATTCTACGATTTTTTTGCTCATAACGAGCAACAAATTAACGTAAAGATAAATAAAGTGATAGAAAAAGGCATTTATTCTCATAATACATACATATTTACACATATGGGTGATTCCATATACAACAAACAGAAAAATATTTAAGATACTAAATGTACGAATAAACAACTGGATATTTATTTCTTATTGGTATCAAATTGACACCTCATTAGTCTTGAAATAAATAAATTCAAATTTATTTGTTGTCTTCAAGAAAAACTGTCGGAACCAATTTTCGCTTCGATTTACTGAATATCTGCCGAACTCTGATAATTTAATTACCATTAAATCTATTTCAAGTTTAAGATGATTAGAAATAATTTTTCTAAAAAAAAAGAATTTAAAGTCAATTTTTTCTAAAAAATGCAGTCTGCATATGTGTTTCAAAACAATTGCTTTTTATTTCTCAAAGTTACGTGCTCAAGATGGTCAATTTTGACACCCTGTCGTCTAGCACGTGTAATAACAGAGTAATAATTGAATTATTTTTTACTTCTACAATATTTCATTACTTTTTGATCGGCACATTTTATATTTATTATCAAAATTCATTTATTTGTGAAAGCTACAAACTTAACTTTGACACCCTGTAGCTTATTTTATATTATTACAGGATGAATGTGCATATAATTTTCTGAAAGTTTAGGTACTTTCCAATAACTTTTCTAAAAATTATTCTTTGACATAATATTTTAAAAGTCATTTATATGTTACAAACAAATACTTTAAAAATTCATTTCTACCAACTTGAACACCCTGTTGCTCATACGTATTATAATAAGGTAAATTATAAGATATTTTGTCGAAAACTTTCCTATATATTAGTGTACGATCAGAACAGCTTACTTTTATAAAATTTGGTGAAATTTGAATAGTAAAATGTTGACCAAATGTGAAATATTGAAAATTTTTGTGCATGAACATTACATTATAGAAATTTTTAGAGAAAAAGTGATGTTTTGTAGAGTATATATTCCTCCGACCTTAAATTAATATAAGGACTTATAAGGAGTGCTTATAAAAACTAAACCAATGGGTGAATTTGTTTAAAGTGATATTTGACCTTTTCCAGAATTATTATAATTTAAGGTTTTATTGTGTTTCAGTAACCTATATGCTTGAGTAAGTAAGTCCACTTATTGTTAAACATAGTTTCATATTATGCTGTACTTTAAATTACTTTTTACTAGAGCATAATATCTTTCAATTTCAAGGGGTTGCGGACAATAGTCTCTTTGTTATCACTCCATTGTTTTGTTATTGTAATGAAAAGATGTGGGTACAAATTCTTCCATTCTTGTTAATGGAACAAGTTTTTTTTAAAGAATAAAGTGATTTTTATGCGTATAGCTTTCCAAAACAAGAACTTTATTTATTAGCATCTGCGACATAGAATTCCTGGTCAAAAAGTTGAAAAACGTCAGCCTGTAAGAACGTTGTATCGTCTATTATACACTAATCATAAGCTCAAAGCGCATAATTTGAATTATAAATTTCTATTCATATTATTTTTTAACTAAAAATTTTTAACTCTTTTACTAAATTTGGATTAAAAAATGCAATCAATCCTGTACCTGATTTCTGTAAATATGTGAGAATTTTTCGATAAAAATAATATCATAGTATAATTAGAAAGTATACTCGTAAGAATAGCAGTTTTATAATTTTTTCATTGACTTACCTCGCGGTACTGTCAAATTGTTTTTGTATTCATACGTAAAATTTTTTCCTGAGTATTTTACTCTTCCTTTCTTTTATTATTTCATTTTTTCTTCATAGTATTTTGACATTGTGTGCAGTAGATTTACACTAACAAAATACAAGGAATTTTTGTTTCTGTAGATATGCGAGTACTTTATAATTCTACTATGAATAATACTTACCTTGTATAAAAACAGGGTGAATGAAAGTAAATCAGATTTTTTTTGTTTACTTGAGAAGTATCCAGTTTATATATTATCAAATCACCCTGTGAACAACTAAGTGACTTGTATATGAACTATTTTTTGATTAGATAACTTTTCACAAGTTATAGAAATTGGACACTGATTATAGAATGTGTATAGGATTTAGAAATGATGCCCGGATTACTGAATAATTCGGATTATTGAGTTTATACTGTATCTAATGAGTTTATACTGTATCTTTCTGAATATATTTTTGTAAAGTAATCCTTTGACCTTTTCCCTATTCTATTGAAATTATTTAAATAATAAAATCTTCATATAATAGCATTCAAATTCAATAAAAAAATGTGGAATCATTTACGACTAGTTTTAGTTCTTATTTAACAATATCACAAATTACAAAAAGTTCCGAAGTTATATTTTAGAATTAAAAAAAATATATTTTTCCCTATGGAAACACCCTCTTTATGCTTTTTAAGCGTAAAAAAATACTTGTTGTCTTTTTTCCTGTTGCTGTTTGTTTTTCTTCTTTTTATGATTATTTTCCACTGTTGCTGTTGATTTTATTTTCTTATTGCTGTTTTTGTTGTTATTTTCATACACTGCATGTGCAATTTTTTCTAATTTAACAATTTGGCAACACATGTAGTTTTCACCATTGTTTTTCTACTCAGTTTTGTTGTTCTCTTGTCTTT